>ML779721.1:247677-266113 GCA_009831015.1 Picea engelmannii | reverse complement strand
GTATAATACATATGAGCACCAACTCATAATGAGGCTACAACCTCAGTTTTGCAAGCTGCAACTTGCTGAGAGCACCAACTCTCTGTTTTCTCTAGCACCCACTAGAGGGAAGCACCAACTCCCTGGTTTCTCTAGCACCAACTTCCTGGTTTTTCTAGCACCAACTAGAAGGAAGAACCAACTTCTTGTGTTCAAGCACCCACTTGAACCTTTGAGGACACAAGTCCTCCCTAGCTCCTCCCAACCACCCTGAAATATAAATATTTGCTACTGAAACTTATTACAGTGATATGATGTTCAACAATGGCTTACCAGACTCATCACTGTTTTGTTGTATTTTGTTCCTCTGTCTGCCTCATTGCCTTTCTGCAAACATCACTTGAGTTTTCTGTTTTTCCACTTTTTATGCTATGTGCGCCATGTCCATTCACTGTACAGTTCCTCTTCTGTGCTCTTCAGCTGCTGCACTCTCCTCCTTCTTCACACATGAATCACCTTCACCAACAACAATCACAGCAACCTCCAATAGCAACAACAACCTCTTCTCTTCTCTGTACCGTATATATGTAGCTTTTGTGCATCTTGTGCATGCAATATTCGCCATTCCTCTGCTTTCTCATCCCGTGTTAATCTCCTCCACATCTCAAGTGTTCAGCGTGATCATCATCGTGACTCTTCAGCTTCTCTGGCTATTTTTTTTCACGCGTTCAACATCACTGGGTGTTATGCTGAGATCCCTCAGCCTCTCTGGCAGTTGAGACTCTTCATCTTCTCTGTGACAGTCGATCTCACCTTCTGTGTTTCAGTTACAGGCCTCAATGCCCATCCAGTTGTCAATTACCTTCACGAACATCTTCATTCCTCTTGAAGATTCCCAGCAGCTCTTCTCCTTCTCTGTCAATCATCCCATGTGTCTTCAAGTCCTCTCCCTGGAACCATCAGTGGTTTCTGGCAGTTATACTATGTCGTGCTACTGTAGCCCTCCGATCTCCTTTAGGTTTATTTGTGTTGTTGGATGAACTTTATTAATCTTGCGACACTAGATCCTTCCCCAATGTGACTATGGTCATAACCAAGCGCCTATGCAAAAATCATTTTTCGCGAATTCGCATTTCGTGGATCTGGAGATGTGGCATCTCAACTTTCCAAGTCGCGATCCCCGATACCTCGTAATGGCGTGCGATCAATGGTCCTGATCAGATCTTGATTCTACGACTGCGATTGCATCGCAATTTCGCATATCGCGAAATCGACATTCTTGTTGTCAATAATCTTAGACATGTCCAAATCTCGATCCCCGATGCCTCTCCATTGACTGGAATCAATGATCCAAGTAAAAGCTTGATCTGACGACTCAGATTACATCGTGATTTAGCATATCGCAATTTCGACATTCCTGTGGTGAATTTTCTTGTCACTTCCAAATCCCGATCCACGAAACCCCGTGAAGAAGTCAGATCAACGGTCCAGATCACTTCTTGATATGACGGTTGCAAATACGTCGCGATATCGCATATCGCGATTTCGGCATTTATGTTGCACTGTTTACTTGCATCTCCATGTTGCAATTCCCGAAACCTCGATGTGGTGTACATCTGCTGACGTCACACATGGATTGGCATGTGTTGAATATTGCCACGTGTCACTCTGATTCGTGACTTACATGTGCCTGAAGTGTTGAATCAGCCTGACACTTGTCATTACCTAGTTGTGCCACATGTTCCTAGATGGCATGGTTTGCTGACGTGAGTCGGGTCGACGGTCTAGATCATATCTTGATCTGACGGTTCAGATTTAATCGGGATTTCACACATCACGATTTCAGCATTTCTGATGTCAATAATTTTTGACATGTCCGACTCTCGATCCCCGAAACTCCGACAAGGACTGGAATCAACGGTCCATATTTGTCCTTGGTCCAACGGTCGAGATTATATCGGGGTATCGCATATCAAAATTTCGCGAGTCCTATGGTTATTATTCTTTGACCTCTTCAACTCGCGATCCTCAAAACCCCGACAGGGAGTCGGATCAATGGTCCACATAACCCCTTGAGATGGACAATCCTCCTGCTTTCAGGATTTTGTGAGCCCCTTTTCTCCTTGTACTTTAAACACCGTGCAGGTTTTCCTCGATCCAACGGTGGTCGGATCCTACGCTCAGATCTAACGCCTGAGATCTATCCTCCTGTTTAGTGTGCGCACTTCTTGTCTTTATTCAGATCTGACAGCCCTCATGCTGTCGGGAATTTTGGATGGGATCCAATGATCAGCGACGCTTCTCCTCCAAGCTTACACATCCTTCTTAATTGGAAGAATTTCGACTATACGTTAATTCCCCCTGAGCCTACGTTGTTCCTGTTTGTCTATCGATGCACACTCTGATCCTGCCATCTTCACTGTTGTACTTTCCATCAATGACAAGCATACGCTACTTGTTAAGCATTTGCCAACATTTGGACCATCCTGGAAGAGGATAATAGGATCCATCAGCTGGAGCGGAGAGAAAAAATGTTGAACATTATAGTTCAAGAGTTAAAGAAGAGGAAAAATACCATGGCCATATCCCTGAGATTGAGGGTCGCACAAGAGCTGGAAAACTTGCAAGAAGAGGTAAATACCACATAGGAAGAAAAACAAGCAAGGAAAGCTCAGTTGGAGCCATTTCATTAACAGGTTGAAAGAATGATAGAAGAACCGCAAGAAGAGAAAGCTAACTTGTAACAGGCACTGGAAGAAAGCAGAGAATTGATGAAAGAGCACATGACAACATGAGATTTGGATATACCAGCAGGAAAGAGCTCACAGGATAAGGAGAAAGCGACAAAGTTGGAAAAGACATTTCATGCGCTGGAGGTAGTGTTGTAGAAGGTGAACTAAGTGGCTTGGGATGAGCCACATGTTAGTGGTGGGGGCCTGTTGGCATAGGCCTATGGTGGAGAAAAATTCAAGATTGAGAACAACACATCAAATGAGGAATATTGGACAAAGAAGGAGAGCACGCCATATTTTGAGGAAAAGCAGTGCACGCAGCAGGATTCATGGAAATACGGTGCAGATGTGGAAAAACCTAGCCATATTAGGGTTAGGGTTTTGGAATGTATTGTAAGGGGTTTTTAACCCATTTTGTAGTATAAATAGAAGATGGATGAGGTAGATCAAGGTATCTATCGAAGTTTAATCCCATCTATCCTTTTTGTTTGTGTGAATTCTTGCATGAAGAAAATACTTGGAGAACCTTTTTGGAGTTCAAGTCTGTTTTGAGAGTTGTGGAGCTTAGATGGAATAAATATGGAGATGTAGTTGAGGGTCAGGTCGCAAGTTATGGAGCTTGGTGCGACACTGGTCTGCCTCACTACTCTCTATTATTCTATGATGTAATGCACACAATTCCATTTTGATGAATAAGAAAGAAGAAAATGATCTGTGTGTATATAGCCCCAGGGGGGGTGAACTAGGGTAAAAACTTTGTGTTGCAATGTGTTTGAATGGTTTTTGTAATTATGGTTGAATGACTAGATAGATGAATGAATGGTTTTTGTAATTATGGTTGAATGACTAGATAGATGAATGAATGGTTTTACTTACAGCATGCACTAGAAATATGTATGCAGAATGAATGTTATAAATGAGTAAATTGATGGATCTGATGAATATTGTAGTAGAATTCTTGTTTAAGTAGAAATAGAAGTAAGAGGAAAATCCCCCAGTTCCTTCCATGACTGCAGACACATGCGTCCTGTAATCACCCATAAACCATCTCGGGTGAGACTGTGTTGTGCACTCTATGCATGGTGTAGCCTTCTGGTTTACCAAAAGGGTTGATAGTGAAAAGGGTTTTTTTGGAGAACTAAGGTAGAAATCGGGTCAGGCCATACGTCCAACAAGGGGTACTATACTGGATATATCTATTTTCAATTAAAGAAAATTTGGATCTAGCAACTTGTATAGTAGTCGGGGATTTTAATACAATCCTGCGAAACTCGGAAAAAACAGGGGGAATTATATTAGGGACCCAATGTGTGAGAAGATGGAAGATATCATATTCAATTGGGACCTCCGTGATAGAAAATCTCCCAAGGGTAAGCATACTTTTAGTAACAAATGTTTTGGCCTTGGTCACATTGTTGTGCGATTGGATCATTTTCTCATCCATAGAAACTTTCTTCTCCTCCCCCTTTCCATTTATTCCAATATCATATCCTTCACTCTTTCTAATAATAAACCAATCTTCCTTACCCTAGCCTCCCCACAAAATTTTGGCTTCATCCCTTTCCGCTTCAATCCCTTGTGGCTCCACAATGCCCTGATCATTACTCTCATTAAAGAAACTTGGAAAACCCCCATTTAGGGTTCCTCTATCTTTGTTTGGGAAAGTAAATTAAAAGATGTAAAAACGGTCTTAAAGTACTAGGAAAAGTTATCATACAATCCTTCATACCAGGAAAAAGCCTTGAGATTACTAGAGTTAGAAAATATTCAATAAGAAATGGAAGATTGGAAAGTGACAGAAATCCATTTACAAAAGGAAAAGAAATCATATCAAAACCTTCATTTGGCATTTCAAAAGAAAGAGGGGGATTGGAGACTCAAGTTTTGTTGTTTCTGGCTCAAATCAAGAGATTCCAAAAACTCCTTTTTTCATAAGGATTCATAGTAGAGGTGTAAAAAAAACACACTCCAAAAAATCCAATTGGATTAAGGAAATATTACAAAGGATTTCACTCAAATTAAGGAAGCAACGACCACACATTTTGAAAAAAATTACACTCGATAAAGTGAAGAGAGCGAAGAAGGAATTCAGCAAGCATTACTGGAAAATATTATGACATGCATCACATAGGAAGAGAATGAAGCACTACTTCGAGAAATTAGTGAAGAAAAAATCTCCCAAGCCATTTGGGGTTTGGGTCGGGATAAAGCATCTGGTCCTAACGGGTTCTCCATTCACTTCTTTAAAGTTTTCTGGGAGACAATTAAATATGACATGAAAACGATGATAAACTACACTCTAAAAAAGAAAAATGTGGGAGGAGCAACAAACTCGACCTTCCTAGTGCTCATTCTGAAGAAATCTAACCCCTCCAATTTCTTTAGATTTAGATCTATCTCCATATGCAATTCAACTTACAAGGTTCTCACAAAAATTATTGCTAATAGAATCAAGCCACTATTAGTTAATCTAATATCAGAAAACCAGGGGGGATTCATGGACAATAGGAAAACTACATACAACATTGTTCTTGTTCAATAGGTTGTCTACAACAACTGGATCAATAAATAAAAAGGAATGGTATTGAAGCTTGATATGGTGAATGCCTTTGAAAGAGTAAAGAACTCATTTCTCTTTTCAATGCTCCAGAAATTCGGGTTCTTGATGGACTTCATTGAGTGGATTCGAGCATATATTGGATCCCCTTATATTTCTCCAATGATAAAAGGCAAACCAACCCATTTATTTTAGTCTAGCAGGGGATTAAGGTAGGGATTCCCCCTCTCCCCCCCCTCTCTATATCTTAACGGTTGAGTCTATTAGCATAAAATTAGAAGTTGAGCATCGATTGGTATGTCTCCTCAGTCTTCATTTGGCTCAAGGAGTAAAGGAGATCAAAAAATCACAGTTCATAGATGATACCCTTCTCCTTAGGGTTGTGTCAGTCATAATTTATAGAATATTTAAGTGGGTATTGGATATATTTCTTTCAACCTCTGTAGGAAAGATAAATAATATGAAGATCCAGATATATGGCTAGAATTTGACAAGGGATCTTCAGATGGAAATCTCCAGGGTCCTTGGCTTCCTTATAGTGGAGAATTGGTGTTCATTTAAATACTTGGGCATGCTAATTTCTCTGAAGTCCCCTACCTCCCAAGTTTGGAGTGAAGTTTTCATCAAAATGGAAAAATGTGTTCAGAGTTGGGGAGCTCGTTGGCTCAACCCTGCAAGTAAAATTTCCTAATAAAGGATGTTATTTATTCTCTAACCATATTTCAATGTGTAGATTTTCTAGCACCCGAAGGAGGGCTAGAGAAAATCTCCAGAAATATCAGAATTTTTCTTTGGGAAGGGGGCAAAACAAACACAAAAATGTTTCATCTTGTCAATTGGCATGCGTTCTGCCAACCATTTGAAAATGAGGTTTAGTGATCAGATATCCTTCTCTTATGATTTCTTCCATGGGGGGAAATCGCTTGGAGGCTAGTATCATGAGAGGAAGAATGGTGGAAAAAAGTTCTCATCTCTAGATATTTCAAAATGTCCAGACTCTGGTGCCTTGATGCACCTCTTCCAAACACAAAAGGATCCCCTCTTTGGAAATTGATCAAAGACACATCCTCATTAATTCAAGATAATCTCTCTTGGCTCCTGGGGAATGAAGCATCAATCAATGTCTGGACCGATAACATAATGGGTAAAGCTCCACTGGAAGAAATTGAGGAACTGCACCGCCTCATGGAATGGATTATTTGGCAAGGGTTAATCAAGACAGAATATTTTTATCAATTGGCAGACAGTGGAAAATGGATTGGTTGGAAGAGCCCCCCCCCTGTTCACTTACAATCCTTGGTTCCTAAATTGTTTGAACTTATAGATTACTACGCTCTAATTGATTCTAATACGATTGATGGTCATTTTTGGGGTGGTGAAGAATTATCTGTCAAAAGTGGATTCCTACAATTGCTTGCAGAATCCCTTCTCCCCCCACGCTCCAAGTTATGGGAATTAATTTGGCATGGAGACTCTCTTCCTAAGATCAACGCCTTTTGTTGGATCATGGTGCAGGAAAATCTCTTGACTACTGAAAATCTATAGAAGAGAGGCATTGTTGGTCCTTCTAGATGTGCTTTATGCAAATCTCATTCATAGACAATTCACCAAATCTTCTTTGAATGTGAATTTTCAAAGAAAGTTTGGGCCTAATTGTACAAAATCCTGCTCGATCATCATACCTTCCCTAAAAAATGGCATGACATGTTCCTCTATTGGAAATGAAGATATTCTGGCAGCTTCACCAAAAAACCTCTTTTTGTGTGTCTCTGGAAGGAGATTTCCAAATTTATATGTTGGGAAATTTGGCTAGTAAGAAACAAGGATATTTTCCAAGAAAAACATATATCGCCATTATGAGTGCACTCACTAGAAAATTCAACCTTGTTTCTAAAGTATTATGTGCCAAGGATCACAATCCATGATCCAGATTTAGGAGCAGAACAAACTAATTAACAGATTGAATACAATAAACATAGAGATATGAATAATAACACAAATATCCAGTGAACAATATCTTCTATTAAATAATGAAATAGGTTGAAACTGTAAAACTGCAGAACTGAAACACTTTCTTGAATGGTGGTAGCTATCTCTGAGGAGAGATGTGGCTACTACATGCATTCATCTGAGCATAATGGATTACAATGAGGCTCCAAAGGCCTTTTTGATATTACTCATGAATGCCAAAACCCTAGACATCCAAAAACCTAACCCTAGAAGGTGAAATGCCAAAAGTCATGTGGACCCTATGGGTAAGTTGGTGTAATTTGGTACCTCAACTTCCAAGGGTTGTAACTTTTACATACGACCTATGTTTTAGGCACGTGATAGCCTATTGAAAGATCTTTCAGAGAGATACACATTCCAACATCAAAATATGACTCAATCTACAGTTTGACTATGGTGTGCCAAAAAAAAAATGTTTAGGGCCACAAAACGGCCTTGGAAGTACAGTAAGATGTGCTGGCATGAAAACATACAAAATAAGCCAGTTGGATTAGGCGAGAGGCCACCCGTATCCACTTGGAGGATGTGTGGGGATTTAGATAGCCCCAGAAGTGTAGAACTCACAATTACAAAGCAGTACAAAAGAACGTGTTGAAAAAAAAACGGACATGAGGAGACAGTTGGAATAGGTGGTTGGCCACCAATATGCACCTGGATCAATCCTCCCCCCTTAGGAAGCAATGGTATCCATTGCATTGAGTTCCCCCATTAGGTGAGAAAACTTATGTTGGATTTGGCCCCAGGTGAGCTACTTGCTTTGGTGTAGGAGTTTCTCTGCCTTGACAACTCGATAAAGTTGGATTTGTTGTTGGCGAGTGCCCTTGACCTGTGTGTCCATTATATGATCAGTGGATGATTATTCCATGTAGTCAGGGTTGATCTATGTTGGTGTCAGTTGTTCTGCGATCTCAGAAATGTCCAATAATGAGGGAAAATATGGTTGAAGGAGGTCCACATTGAATATTGGATGCAGACCAAGGAAGGGTGGAGTGTTGAGCTCAAAATCATTGCTACCCATAGCCTTGTTGATATTGTTATTCCCATAATGAAGTGGTTGAAGCTTCTGATGGGTCCCGGTGAGACACTCCTTTTGCAAATGTAACCAAGCTTTGTCGCCAACCTGAAATTGGTGTGGTACCATGTGTTGATCATGGCATTTCTTGTACTTAGCATTGGATTTCTGCAAAATCTCTTGGACCTATTGGCGGATGTACCGAATCATCTCAATGAATATGGTGGCTTTTTCGATCACAGACTAATCAAGGGAAGAGTTTGTTTGTGCGGTGGCAAGAGGAAGAGAAACATCAATGGGTCCCAAGAGTTGGAATCCCAGACCCACCTGAAATGGGCTATGGTCGGTGGAACTATGGAGAGCCCTATTGTAACTCTGTTGGACATATGGGAGACTCTCATCCCATGTACGTGGATGCTTAGAATTGTACATGTGCAGGATGTGCACAATCATTCGATTGACGACCTTTGTTTGGCCATCGGTTTGTAGGTGGAAAGAAATGGATTTTGTGAGCTTGGTGTAAAACAGAGACCAGAGACTTGACCAAAAGGTGTTGAGGAACCTGATGTCTCGGTTGGAGATAATGGTCTGTGGTATCCCAAAGTGGACCCACACTCATTCGAAGAATAGCTTAGCAGTATCTGGCGATTTGACATTCTTCTTATAGGCTGTGAGGATGGCCATCTTCTAAAACCGATCAATGACCATAAACACACAGTCATTTCCTTGCTTGTTGGACAACAAGCCAGACATGTAATCCATTGAGATGGATTCCCAAGGCTTCTCGGGAATAGGAAGAGGGGTATATAATCCTTTATTCTTGATGGATGGCTTGGAAATGGCACAGGCAGTGCAATATCTGATATACTTGTTGACGTCCTGTCGAAGTTTGGGCCAATAAAAATGTTTCTAAAGAATGGCCACAGTTTTCTCCATGCCAAAATGTCTTTCCACCCGACTGTAGTGAGCTCCCCAAATCATCTTTGCATGCTCTCTTGTAGGAACACAGAGATGGCCCAGGTGGCATAAGAGTCTGTCCTAAATGTGAAAATCAGTGACAATTGCACATGTACCCAAGAGATGATAGTGGTGTGAAGTCTGGATCTTGTTGATAAAGTTGGGGCCACTCAAATGCTTCATGTCCACAGGAATGGAGCACAGTGGTGAGTGCAACCACATGATGTTGACTGAGGCAGTCAGCAACACGATTGGAGATACATGTCATATACTTGATGTTGATATGAAACTGTTGCAAGTAGGTGGACCACTTATGGTGGTGGTCATTCTGCAATTTCCCATGTGTATGTATGAACTGCAAAGGCTTGTGATCAGTGTGTATGATCGTCTCTTTCCCCATAATATAATGTTTCCATTGACGACAAGATTGTAAAATGGAATACATTTCCTTGTCATAGGTGGGGTATTTCCTAATAGTATCAGAGAGTGTCTCACTATGGTATGCCATCGGATGCCCATGCTGAGTGAGAACTATGCCCATAGCATAGTCAGATGCATCAATGTCAATCTTGAATGGTTTTTGCAAATCGGGCAAGGAGAGAATTGGAGCCAAGCACAAGCGATGCTTCAGATCATCAAATTCTCATTGCTTCTCCTTCCCCCACACGAACTTGGCCCTACCACCACCCTTGGGCACCTAGATGAGGGCCCATGCAATATGGGAGAATCCCAACACGACTGTTGGTAGAAGTTTCCTAGTCCCAAAAATATATGAAGCTAGGTCAGTGTGGTCGAGGATGGACAGTCATGGATGAATTGGATATTAGTTGGATCAACATGTACCTCATGCTCATAAACAATCTATCCCAAGTATTGGACCTTATTCATGCCAGAAGATCATTTTTCCAAGTTGGCATAAATCTTGTGCTACTGCAGAGTGCTCAAAACCTGTTGAATATGTCACATGTGCTCTTCCCATGTTCTATTGAAGATGAGGTTGTCATCCAAATATACTACCACAAAGGAGTTGGTGAACAAGGTCATGAATTTGTGCTACCTGGTGAATTTGTTAAGCCAAAGGGCATGAATCGCCATTCGTAGAGACCTTCTTTAGACTTGAAGGTTGTCTTCCATACATCAGTTGGTTCGATGGGAACCTGGTTGTAGCCATATTTTAGGTCAATCTTGGTGAAGAAAATTTCCCCCTTGAGTTGTTCAAGAAGGTCATCAATCCTAGGAATGGGGTAGTGGTTCATGACTGTGATTTTGTTTAAGGATCTGTAATCAATGCAGAGTCGCCAAGTCCCGTCCTTCTTTTGCACTAGTACAACCGGGATTCTGCAAGGGGGGGAGTTGGGCTTGATGTGCCCCTTTTGAAGAATCTCTTGGATCTGATGCTTTATTTCATCATTCTCCATCAGTGAACGACGCTAGACTAGTCCATTAGGTAGAGGTGTGTTGGGGGTCAGATCAATTGGATGCTTGACTTGGAAGTGTGTCGGTACCCCTGTAGGTGAGGCAAAGATGTCTCTATATTCTTCCACGATATCATCCACTTGCTTCTGCTACAAAGAGAGGTGTTGTGTAGAAGCCACGGATGTGGTGGCGACCTTCTTCTTACTATGAACTTGGATTACAAAGAAGACAAACTTCCCGGTCTGTGAAATGACCTTACTGCATTGCTTAGTAGAGATTAAGGAAATAGCAGTAGGCGGCGCTACCTCTGGGATCCTATACAATTGTCTACCCAAAGTAATAATAACACTGCGGGGTCTAGACTCATACACAACATGAGGCTTCCACAAATATGGGTGTCCTAAAAGAACATCACAAAATTCAAGAGGAGAAATATCACACAGTACCTCATCTTTGAAAGGCTTGATGTCGTAGGGCAGACGACACTGTTGGCTGACACGAATATCTCTTCCTTGGCGAAGCCAGTTGATGGTTTAGGGTTGCGGGTGCGGTGTCATTGGCAAGTCCATCCATTTGATGACCTTTGTTTAAATCAGGTTCTTCTGACTATCGATGTCAACAATGAAATGAATCGGAGCCCCCTTGACCCACATTTGTGATTGAAATAGGCGTTCCCCTTCCTCTAGTTCTTCTGGTTCACTTGGTCAGAATTTGGTGGTAGCGATAGTGGAATTGGGTTCAGCATCAATAATCTGCTTCCCTCCTTCAGGATTTGACTCAGAATCAGAATTGGCCTCTAAATCGGAAGCCTTCAACTCGACTACGAGGGACTACTTGGAGCGACATTCTTCGGTGTTGTTCCAAGGACTTTTATGGTACTCACAGCATTTTCCCGTGTCCTTCTTCAACTTCTCATTTTCCTTCTTGTGTTGTGGCTTGGATTGGTTGTCCTGAGGGTGGCCATATCGACTTGGTCCCTTGTTGTGTGGGTTGGGGCTGCCTTTTCTCTGCTTCAGCTGTGAGCGGTTTGCAGATCCAAACTCTCGTCATTTCTGCTTAAATTTATGCTCGATATTGACAATGTATATATAATTTGTTCCCAATGAGGCAATGTCCAGGAAATACATTTCTATTTTAATGTATCTATGCAAAAAACCGCAGTATTTTAGCACCGTATGACGCTCTTATTATTTGATACCCAATATGGTGCGTAGGGTATGGAAAATATTAGTGAAATATGGTACTGTCTGGTCCCTTTCTTGATGTAGGGTGGTCCATCTGATGTACTAGTCCTCGTATCTTCCAATAGGGTAGTACTATTCTTTAATGGTGTCCTGAAAGGAATCCCATGTAGGGGCCACAACAAACGATTCCTCCCCGGCCCTTTTCTCAGAGTAAGTATCCCACCATTCTTTAACATGGGGAACGACCTTGAGGAGTGCAAAAGTGATCTTTTCCCTATCACAAAATTGTGGACCGAAAAATATCCTTCGAGCAGATTCAACCATTTATCTATATCATTTGCATCTATCAGTCCTTCAAATAATGTAATATCAAAATTTGCATGTACCTTTAAGGGGGTTGCACGGTTGCTTGATGAAGATGATTCTCTTATGGGTAGTCGTCGAAGGATCTACGCAAAGTTGTCCATCATTTCATTCCTTTGTTGCATGAGGGCTTCCTCAAGCAACATTTTAATAGGATCTCCTACTCCATCATCTTTATTTTCGTCCCCCATGGGTTGTTGTCAGGCTTGGAACGATCGATCTTGTAATGGCTCGATTGGCCGCTCTGATACGACTGATACGGATTTAGGCGCGGAACGAACTGATTAACAGACTGAATGCAATAAACACAAAGATATGAAGAATAACACAAATATCCAGTGAAGAATATCTTCTATTAAATAATGAAATAGGTTGAAACTGTAAAATTGTAGAACTGAAACACTTGCTCGAATGGTGGTAGCTATCTCTGAGGAGAGATGTGGATGCTACGCGCATCTGCCTCAGAAGAATGGATTACAATGAGGCTCCATAGGCCTTTTTATATTAATCATGAACGCCAAAACCCTAGACATCCAAAAACCTAACCCTAGAAGGTGAAATGCCAAAAGTCATGTGGGCCCTATGGGTAAGTTGGTGTAATTTGGTACCTCAACTTCCAAGGGTTGTAACTTTTGCATATGACCTTCATTTTAGGCATGTTATATCCCATTGGAAAGGTCTTTCTGAGAGCTACACATTCCACTACCAAACTCTAACTTTGGCTATAGTTTGACTTTGGCGAGCCAAAAAAAAAAACAATGTTTAGGGCCCCAAAACGGCCCTAGAAATACAACAAGATGTGTTGACATGAAAACATACAAAATAAGTCAGTTGGATTAGGAGAGAGGCCACCTGTATCCACCTAGAGGATTTTGGGGGATTTAGATAGCCCCAAAAGTGTAGAACTCACAATTACAAAGCAGTACAAAAGAACGTGTTGAACAAAAAATGGACACGAGGAGCCAGTTGGAATAGGTGGGTGGCCACCAATATCCACCTGGATCAATCCAGGACCTCTCAATGGTCTTGATTGAGTATAAATAGACTAGATCAATGATATTATTAGTCCTCAGTACTTCCAAATTTCCTCCCCTCTCTCAGAGCCCCCAACTAGATCCCCTTGGTAGTTAAGACTTTCTAATCATAAATTTTCACTCTGGAAGCAAAAACATGCTAAAATCATGTTATTCTTTGGCAACCCTTCAGAAGGAAACCTAGGGGAAGTAGGTGTGGGGGGAGTTCATATATGACCTCAATGGAAACAGAACATCAGATTCACTTGGGGGATGGGACATAAGACAAAAAATCAAGCAGAAGTTATGTTTGTATTCATGGGACTAACTTTGATAAAAAATAGACAAAATTATGAGTATCATCGTCATTGAAGACTCGTAATTGATTATAAAAATCATGAGGCATATCAACCATAACTCTCGACCTAATCTACAAAGAATCTACCATAAGATCAAATTAGAGGAGAAAAAATTTTGCTCTATGGATTACTTTCACATCCTACAACATCAAAATGGGGAGGAAGATTATTTATCCAAGAATGCCAAGTACCTGGATCAAGGAATCCTAAAGGAAAATGAAGTATCATACATGCATTTTATACCTTAGGTATTATGGATAAAGGAGAAGATAAATATTTATTAAATAAATTTTTTTATATGGGGGGTGATGTGACCCTCCCTCCCATCATATTTGAACCTTATGTTCACATCAAAGCTGATATCTCACTTAGCACATGCCATGTGTCATATCTACAAGCCTCACATACCATCTGGCATTCGACTTCAATCCCCCACATGTTGTCATTTAAATCCCTTCCCTCTCACCTTCAAGTCGCATGCGGTATTCTCAATCCCCTCGGTGTCACCATGGGAAATCCATCCCCTCCTGAAATTCATCTCGTACTCACTCTAGTTTCCAGTGCCCAATACAAGCACTCCTCTTCATCATCACTAGTATTTCATCATATTTTTTATGTGTGTCTATATGGGTGTCTCCTTCAGCCTGTTATATTTTTCTGATACTTAGAACATGGGAGAAGTAAGCTCCTTGGTTCCCAATTTTCCCTCTTCTCTTCCTCTCTCAAATTCTCGTCACACTTACAGTAGGATTCGACCCACCTATTAGACCTCTATTAGCATCTTGTGGTGTAGGATCCAACCCATTTGCAACTATATCAGTTGTGAGTTGGAGGCAATTAAAGGAAAAATGAAGTTACAGAAGCAAGATATTGTAACGCTTTGGGACTCTCATTCCAATCTAGAGAAATAAATGTAGGATAGGGAATAAAGGAAGATAAGGAAATGGCTATAATGCTCAGAAAAGTTAACGAGCATACAAAGAAAATTTGATCTCTAGGAAAGGACAAGCATGGAAGTCGACCTGGAAACCATGGGCAGTTTGAACCAGTTCCCCCAAAAGTATCCCATGCTTCTTGTGAGGTAATGCAGTTGTTGAACCCACAACCAACTCTCAACAACCAGGATGATCCATAAGAAATAGTGGACATTGAATTAAAACTCCATTAATCAAATTCATGAAATGTAAATATGTTGTTGGCCCTTGACCAAGTTTTGAGGACCCTTGGTCATTTTTTACCGTTTTGGGACTTCAAAAGGCTGTCGAAGGCGAAGCGCAAGTCAAAGCAGAGATCGCGAGGTCTCGGCCCCTTTTTAGGTATTTTTGGGTTTTGGGATTATGTAATGGATATGGGGATGTTGGCCCATGGGTTTACCGATGCTTAGGTCTATTTTGTAATGAATAAATAGAAGTCTAGGCAATGTAAGAAGTGGCGACTAGTTAGTGTGAGCCATTGTTGATAAGTGCAAAAGTAGATCTGTGTGATTTGGCTTTGTGCGCACTGTGTGAGAGTTGCAAGGTTAAGTGCAAGTGACTGTAAAAGACTGTGTACGACTCTGTGCCTAGATCTACTCGGGGAAGGAGGATCTGGTGAGGTGCATAGATCTCATGTCCTCTACGGAGTTGATTTGGAGGCTTTGTGCATGTAAGAAGATTGAAAGAAGCTAATAAAGAATATGAAGAGTTGGTGGACATAGCCCCAGGGAGGGGGTGAACCACGTATATCGTGTGTTATGAATGCTTTGTGCTTTATGATTGCTCTCTTGTTTATGTGATTCAATTCTTAGTGTGATGTTAGATGATAGATGAATATGATATGATAGCTTAGTGCTGAATAATGTGAACGAATTCTAGATTTGATCTCTGTTAGTATGCTTAGTGTTTGAATCCATTGGATCTGTGTGAATGTTGCATTGATCTGTTGTTAGGGTTTAGTTGTGATGTGAACTAAGGATGAATATTAACAAACTGTAATTACTAAGTGATTTGTTAAGGTGTTACAATCACAAATCTATGTCCCAGCTAAGGTTGCAGACATCTGAGTCCTACAACCACCCCTTCCTCTACCTTGGGTGAGACTTCATCTGCTTCGCAGGTGTTGCCGAAAGGGCCGGTAGTTAGGGTTTTTTTGGTGCGTTGTTGGTGCATTGAACCTCGGGTCTGCCCCTGTGCCAACAAATGGTTCTGTTGTCGAGACTTGAAACTATGATTGTTGGGAACTGAGGAAGAAGAAGCTTTGTGCGAAGATCTGACCTGAAACTGTGATTGTTGGGAACTGAGGAAGAAGAAGCTTTGTGCAAAGATCTGACCTGAAACTATGATTGTTGGGAACCGAGGAAGAATAAGCTCTGTGCGAAAATCTGACCTAAAACTATGAAATCTCTATGCGTAGATCTATTGCCCTGGTGCACAGTACTCTACTTGGATTGTGAAACTTTGTGCTAAGAAGAGAAGCTCGATCTGAAGAAAAGAGGTAAGATCTTGAAGTTTTGTGCTCTGAGAAAGGTAAGAATAGTGAGAAATTTTGATTGAAAAGGTAAGATAAGTATAAATTCTTGTTTCAAAAATATGGATCTAGGTATGTTTGATAAATTTTGTCCTAGCCTGAAAACTAGGGCACATCTAGAAGAAAGAAGATTTGATATGAGTAGATCTAATAAGAATAGTGAAAGATTTATTATTCCTATGCATATAAAGAATGTTTGGACTAACAAATGGATGTAGGATCCTAGAAATAATTTTTTGCAGGTTATCTAACATGATCCTAGTGCGCAGTACAGGAAAGGGTGGGGATTATTTAATAGAAAGAGAGGATTAACTCTTTGTTACGGTTGCAGAAGACCGAGACATCTTGCTAAGGAATTCCCTGGTAGAAGACCCAATTGTCTTGTTGTAAAGCTATGGATCATGAAGTTTTGGATTTCCCTAGAATGATTGCTAAGGTTGAAAGAATGAATATGAGATAAGAAAACCCTGAGGAAGGTCAAGAAAATAAGATCATGGCAGAACCCCGGAAAGAATCAGAAACTGTACTATTGCAAATGAAAGAAACCCTGAATGATCACAGAAACATCAACTTACCAGAGATATTCAAAGAAAAATAATGCATAGAAACAAGAATAGGAGACTTTGACATTGACTGCGTTCTGGATGAGGAAACACAAGTGAATATCATGACAGAAAGAACTTGGGAAATTTTAGGAAAGCCTGTTATGATTAATTCATTGGGAGGAATAGGATTATTTAGAGGAAATACGATAACCCTATGTGGAAGACTTACCCAGATATCTATGAGTTTTCATGGAACCTCAACAGAAGAATATTTTGAGGTTGTTAAATTTATTGAGAACAACACTGCATTTTCTATGTTACTAAGAAAACCTTGGATCGAAAAGGATCAATCCAGAAGAAAAGAAGAGGAAGTCTTAGAGAAGAAGAAGAAAGAATTAAAAGGTTTAATGACTAGGAGGATCACACATTTGATTGAAGAACAGAAGAACAGGTCGAAGTTATTCAGAACCAGAAACTTGGATGTCGAAGTTGAATGGACACACAAGGACTTGAGACACCTATATGTACAAGAGAGTAGAGCACCTACACCAGACAGAGAAGAAGTATTTCCCTTGAACCCTAGTAAAGACCATCAACAGTGCGAAGTTACTATGCCCATAAAAGATCAGAAGAATGGAAAGAGGAATATCAAGATGAAGATCACTGGGAAGAAGGCTAGAAATCTCAATAAGAAGAAAGCAAAGATAGAAAAGTTACAGAAAGTTCTAGAAGGAACTGTGCAAAAGAAAGGATTCCAGAATCTGAACTTCATCGGGATACCAGTATAGCACATCATGGCACTTTGCCATGACGAAGAAATATGACCATTGGAGGCATTATAATTGTTATCTCAACGACCCGAATGGTTAGAACAGCAGTTATTTTTAGAAATCTCAGCATCAGACCGTTGGGACCGCACCGTAATGGACAGAACTTCATTAATGAAGGCTTCTCACCCATTGGAAAGATATGTTACCTAGTTGTCTACTTATTCCATCAAGCCTTGCACTGAGAACAATTTTTCCACTCGTGATTATCTGAGCTCACAGATTAGTTGATTTCGTGTAGTGATCATCGAGTTATCGTCATCCATCCCATTGCATTTAGTATTTTCTCTTCAACCCAAGATAGTCAGCCACGAGCGTGTATGCCTGAAGAAATTAGCACAATCGAAGAGTCTATGAAGGAGATACTCATCGACCTCATGACTGAAAAGGTAATTTATTTGGGTGTACAAGCTTCATCAATGAGAGGAGTGTAACCCTCCTCGTCGACTACTAGCAGATCCAGACCATCCCGAGCTACAACTGAGAAAAGAACCAAGCATAGAGATGACTTGGCGAATGCGAATTTATTACCATCCATCCTACCCGAGTACATCCCACCCCTGGCCGGTGTAGTGAGTCGTGAAAATGTCCCGAGGGACTTCGACTACACTGTCATCACTGCATATCTCCTTAAGGGGATACGCACAGTCAGACCACATCTAGAGAGGATTCCAACCTTGAATATTAGTGACTATAACCTGGGAGACCGTAAGAGCTATGACATTCTCTCACCTCACAAATATTTTACCAAGATGGAGGGAAAGAAGACGAAAATCATCCCTCGGTCATGGACCATTAACCTCGCGCAGTCCACCCTTTTGAATGTAATGAATATTTGCAAGATACCAGATATATAAAATATGCAGAACAGAAATGAAATGCTAGAAATAACAGAATAACAGTAAAATATCCAGCATAATCTTCGCAATACACAGAAATGATATACGAAATAGCAACAGAAATAGCACTTGAACAGA
>ML779721.1:205489-241751 GCA_009831015.1 Picea engelmannii | reverse complement strand
ATCCTTCTAGAAGCGGAAGCTTCTATTAGGTCTTCTTACATCCGCCTAATTCTCTTTTATTGAAAGGTCTTATTAATATTGACCTTTATTACATCCGAATACATTAATCTACCCATGTGCGGGTTAGGACCTTAACAATATTCCACATTTTGGAAGGCACCAAGAGGTTAATGCTTGCACTAAGACCTTGTTTTCATGATTCCACGGTGGCTTTCTGTGGTTGGACAGATGTATCACTTTCGATCCGGTGATTATCCACAGGATCGTTGGACTAAGCATGTAGGGACTAGACCCACAAAACTTCTACCTAGGAAAAGTTGCATACCGCGCCTTGGCACAGAAGATTAAAGAAACATATGGCGATGTTGAGAAGGGGGCGTGAGGCTACAAGGTAGCCTCCATCCAGAATGGCACAGTGCGCCTAGCATGCCAATTAATTGCAAGAAATCTAGTAAGAAAGAAAATACCCACACAGGTTACAGGGTTTGTCGTTGACCTCGCTGGGAAATGCATGGAAGGCCTACAGATGAACTGGGAAAAGTACCTAGTTAATCAGCTCGAACTGGATTGTCGCGAAGCTCGGGATCAAGGCTATGAGTTTCACTTCAGCTGGCTCCTGATTCTTATCACGTTTACTATTTGGGAGATGTCGAAAGGTGCGACCTTCCCTGAGATCGAGCCATTCGAGCCACTCGTTGCAAAGTTCGCCATGCTCTGGTATTCAAGTGATATGGGAAAGTAGTGGAAGTCAAACGCAGTATTTCATACCTTCTACCTGCATCTTAGGAGGGCTATTGAGTCCTTCCCTCGTATGACATCGAACACCCTGGATAGGTTCAAGCCTCTTATGAAGTTTCGCGCAGATAGCCATTTTATTTACATTACTATGCGCGTCGATGAAAGAAAAGAAGAACTTCAGTACTACTACAAGCACACTACAGAGGACCTGGAAGAAATCATTAAAGACTGGCCTGCAGAACTCCTTACCCCTGCTGACCCCACAGAGTTGTCTGACCCGGACCTCATTGGAAACCCGGTGGTTACTCACGAAGAGTATGATGCCCCAAGAAGCAGCAGAAAGAAAAAGAATAAAGATGTACAGGAAGTACATAGCACATCAAAAGAGACCGCATCTGAGTCACCTATCGGAGGAGGTGATGACTAAGTGAACAAAGAGGAAAAAGAACAAGAAGAAGAAGAAGATAAGAAAGGCAAAGTAACACTGCCACAGAACCTCCTTGATGACACTGATCCATCTAAGAAAAGGAAGGTTTCCCCCACGAAACCTTCATCGCAGAAGAAGTCCAAATCCAATAAACCAAATATGCAGAATGTACTCACGGTCGACAACTTCAACTTCATTATTTCAGTTGTAGGAGATGCCTCATAAGAGATTTTGCAAATAAACGAAGCAAAACAAGAAGCCATGTACGATAGAATTGAAGCAGAACTAAGAGGTGTACAACAAGCCCTTTATTCAAGTCGCGTAGTGTCCACAGCGCCCCCACCCTCAGAAAAACCAGAGTTGGGAGATGAGCCTGCTCAACTCCATAGACTGGCTAATGTGACTGAAGCCCACCTTCATCAAGCACAAGTTGATAAAGACCAGGCCACAGCATCCCTAACACAAGCACAGGAGGAAATTACAGAGAAAAGCAGGATTATGCAACAGGAGAAGGACGCTCTTCAAGCAAAGTTCGAAGAAGAGAGAGCACAGATCCAGTAGGACAAAGAAAATCTTCTCGCGGAGCAGGTCAGAGTAAAAGAAGTAGTCAACAGAGAACTTCGCTTTGTGATGGGCTTGGAGTAGAAGGAGGAAGAACCAGTAGAACACCAAGTAGCACAGCTCGCAAAAACCATCTAGCAAATTCAACAGAAAATCACAGATCTAGAGCTAACAACAGTGCCCAGTACTCCGTAGGATGTGCGAGATCAAAGAGAAGCGACTACTCGAGGCACAGTTGAATGAATCAAGGGCCTTGCCATGGAATGTAAACAACTGAGTGATCACAATGCCCAAACTTATGAGCGACTCACTGAGGATCCTGAATTGAAGGCATTGGAGTCACAGCTCTAGGAGGCGAAGCAACATGCAGAAACAATACAGGCGCAGTTGAATCCCCTGTCATCCATTTAGAGGATAAAGAGATCCCAAGAACAATTCACTGCCTAGCAGTAGTTCCACACCATTCAGATCAGATTCATGGAAGTAAATCAAAGGCTCCAACCAATACAGGATGAGGCTTTCCAACTATTCGCAGAGATCGAAGGCTAAGGAGCAGAACTGGAGCAAGTCGTCATTGCAATTGAACAGTGCTTAGAGGGACCTGTCAATGAAGCAGTAATCCAATATTTTGTTGAGCAGGAGGTCGTGGCACAGCAACAGGTCAAAGCCACTCGAGCCAAGCTCGAGGCTTTTGAGACAGAGCTACCCAGATCAGAGTGCCTTGGGATGAGTCACAGGTGAGTGTTGGGGGCATGTTGGCCCTTGACCAAGTTTTGAGAACCCTTGTTCATTTTTGACCATTTTGGGACTTCGATAGGTTGTCGAAGGTGGAGCACAAGTCGAAGCGGAGATCATGGAATCTCGGCCCCTTTTTAGGGATTTTTGGTTTTTGGGCTTATGTAATGGGTATGGGGATGTCGGCCCATGGGTTTACCCATGCTTAGGCCTATTTTGTAATGAATAAATAGAAGTCTAGGTGATGTAAGAAGTAGTGACTAGTCATTGTGAGCCATTGTTGTTAAGTGAAAAAGTAGATCTGTGTGATTTGGATTTGTGCGCACTGTGTGAGACTTGCAAGGTTAAGTGCAAGCAACTATAAAAGACTGTGTACGGATCTGTGCCTAGATATACTTGGGGAAGGAGGCTCTAGCGAGGTGCATAGATCTCCTGTCCTCTACGAAGTTGATTTGGAAGCTTTGTGCATGTAAGAAGATTGAAAGAAGCTAATAAATAAGACGAAGAGTTGGTGGACATAGCCCCAAGGAGGGGGTGAACCACGTATATCTTGTGTTATGAATGCTTTGTGCTTTATGATTTCTCTCTTGTTTATGTGATTCAATGCTTAGTGCATTGCTAGATGATAGATGAATCTGATATGATAGCTTAGTGTTGAATAATGTGAACGAATGCTAGATCTGATCTCTGTTGGTATGCTTAGTGGTTGAATCCATTGGATCTGTGTGAATGTTGCGTTGATCTATTGTTAGGGTTTAGCTGCGTTGTGAACTAAGGCTAAATATTAATGAACTGTAATTACTAAGTGCTCTGTTAAGGTGTTACAATCACAGAACTTTGTCCTAGCTAAGGTTGCAGACATCTGAGTCCTGCAACCACTCCTTCCTCTACCTCCGGTGAGACTTCATCTACTTCACAAGTGTTTCCAAAAGGGTCGATAGTTAGGTTTTTGTTGGTGCATTTTTGTAGCGTTGAACCCTGGGTCTGCCCCTGTGCCAACATATGTCTTTTTTCTCTTCTCATATGTCAAAATACAAACTACGCAAGAAGGACTCTTTTTTGTTAAAATTCCAAAGGACATTAGTCAGTTGAGGATGTTCGTTCCCTTTTTTTTATGAACATTACTAAGCAATATGAAATTTTGTAATTTATAGCTTGTTTAGCTCTACTACAACCCTTTTTATAATACAAACTATCCATTCTTGTTAAAAAAATAAAATAATGAAGGATACATTTTAGAGTGTGTAGTAAAATTGTTTCAATCATATTCAAAGGCCAAAAAGTAGTTCAAGAAAAGATTTGGGGGATATTGGTGAATGAAATCTCTATGTGGATAAATATGTTGTTGATGGAGGATGATTTATTTCCTTTTAACCCATCAATTATGGAAATGTAAAACCTTGCATTAAGGGGTCGGTTGGGACGGGGTTAATGAGGATGAGAGATTGAAAGAATGAGTACCATGGAGGAGATGAAGAATTGAGAGTGATCCAATTGAGCCTTGAGGAGAAAAAATATAATTAATTAGTGGATGTTGAACTAGAGGCAAGAAATCAAGGAACACAACAAAATGTTGAGAGAGGAGATTAGTGAAGAGGGAAGTGATGAGGTAAGGTTGAAAGAGACTTTGGAGAAGTTAAAGAGGAAAGTTAAGTTAGTTGTCCAATGGTTGCAAGCCCAAGGATTGATGCTAGAGAATATACTAGCAATGATAAGTAGTGAAGGGACCTTGATGGAATTTGATGGACAAAAGAGAGCTAGGTGGCAAGAATATGGAGAAGTACATAATGACTAGTCATATACCATGTAGACTAAGATTGTGTTTGGGAAAGAATAATATGAACCAATGGACATAAGCACTAAGGTGAATGTAAAACTAGAGGAGAAAATGACATATGTATTATATATACTTGGGGATCCTAGGATGATATTCTAGTAGTGGACATGTTACAACTAGACAGTAGTAGAAACAACCTAGTATTGACCCCACCACTTGAATGTATTATATTTAATAAAGTAATAGCACAACTACTTATTAGCTATAGTTTAATTTCACATAGCAGTGAACACATGGATTATGTGGGAATACTAGGAAATAGTGGAAGTATTCTTAACAATAGTGGAAATATGAATATTGGGAATAGTCTAGTTGGAAGTTTTAGTTTGTTTGGAAGAAGGCATCAAAATTTGGTGAGTCAAACCAATTTAAGGGTATTTATTTTGTTCACAACCATATTGGTAACATGGTGGAAATATGAGGAAGTTCCACATTGAGGCTACCTAAATTTTCAAAAATAGTGAATATGATGTGTAACAATATTGGTTTCTATATGAAGCCATATGGAATGCAAAGGCTAATACAACGGACACCAAGATTTTGGAGTTTCATACCACCATAGGAGGATGAGCACTTCGATGATATATGAAATTTTCCCAAAGTACACAATAGGGCATAGTGATAACACTAAATAATGTAAAGCATGATTTCATCATTTAATTTCAAAAGCCCAATATAGAGCAACGAAGCATTGTTGAGTTGAAGGACATCAAACAAATTGTTGGAGAATCTACTTGGGAGTATGACCATAGATTCATTGATGCAATGATCTACTTGACCTACAAAATCCATGAGAAATAACACGAACATTGGTTTATGGGGATACTTCTTCCCTTGAAACACAAACCAAAGGGAGGCCCTAGAGTATACTATATGGATGGAATTGAAAGAAGGATATATTGGTCACACTCCTACAATTATGTCTATATTGACAACCTTAATATAGTAGATACAAGAGTTGAATAAGGCCAATGTGGGTAGGGAACAAGTCTGGCATATTGGCTACAAAATAGAGGGTCACTATGATAATTAATGTTATTTTATGATAGGATAAGTTGCACTTAATCCCCCACCAAGTCATTTTTTGGGTTTTCCTTCAAGAGAACATTGTTAATTATGTAGAGTATGTAACAACCCATTTTTGGTTTCATGTTTTCCATCTACTTTAGTTGTTGTTATGAAGAGATACTCTGATATATTATCCATTTTTTATGATATTCTCTAATATTGAATATATAAATGTGCATTGATTAGTTGATCTTATTTTTCCAATGACCTAATATATTATATTGATTTATTGATGTTTATTTGACATTAAGATTTCTTATGGATCATTATGTTCCTTGTGAGTTTCATTGTGCACATGAGCTTTTTATGTTAATTATTGTTATTACTTATCATGTGTTATGCTCAGGAGTAGCCTAGACTATTAAGTTGTATGCATGTGAGTACTATCATATTTGATGAGACTGTAGTGATACTATTCTCAAGGCCTACAATGACCTAGGTTGGAAATTGGGAGCAACCTAAAAGATTAACATTAAACCATTGTTGAAACACACCTTGGGAATGACTTTAGCGCAATGTAGGTGATTTTAGCTTATGTGACCTTAGGTATTGTAGTGAGGCAGAAAAGATGGTTCAATACTTGTTTGAGGTGTTTTTTTGTTACTTAAGTGAATTGTAAGTGAACTTCATGATTTGTAAGCGATCTTCATGTGACTTGAGTTTTACAATCATAACCCTAATTTTTCCATAATCTTATATATGAGTTATAATTATCTCTTATAGGGAGGATACCAGAGGGAAAAAGAAGTTGATTTGTTGTCTTTAGTGGGAAAGAGAGTGGGAACTATTGTTAGGGAAGTTAAGAGCCTAGTTGTTTATGTTGGTTCAAACCTTGTGAATTTTGGTAAAATTGTGGTTTTGGATTGTTGTTGTTGTTGTTGGAAGCTATGATAGTTTGTGCATTGTCCATTAGCATTGTCTAGGTAGGTAGATGAGTTTGGGAGAATCAAATCCATTGAGAGGCATGCTTCCCAAATCATGACTTGTTTAAGGGGATCCATTTCCATAGTTGCAATATCACCATGGCCAGAATGGGTAGAGTTCCTATTCACACTGAAGCCTTGTGGGGAGGTGTTATTTTGTGCTAGAGGCCTCTCCACCAATCAATTAGCCTATGGTATTGTGGTTATTGTTTGAGTTGTGTCACTTGTGTTTCAAAATTTATAGTGGAAATTTTTACCTTCTTGGTTGGGCTTTAGTTGAGAGTACCCAATTCCCTTATTGAGTTGAGGTCCTATACGGTGTTCTTTACAACACACCTAGTTTTCTTTTGGTTGGAAAAAAATCACCTTTAAGTGTTTATTCCCAATGGTTCATATCTTGGAGGTGAATTTTGGTTTTCACCAGAGGTTGGTCTTCATCAAGGTGTTTGGAAAAGATAGGTTCTTGATTATTGTTAAGAATTTGTTCACTTTCTTCAAAAATTAAGAATGAAAGAATGTTCATTACCTTTTTTGTTGTTAAAAGAAAGAATAACAAGTTTTAAAACCATAGCTATAGTTTCCTAAATACTTGAGTTTCATTTCCTAAGTGACAACCTTTTAGCCTTTCATTTGTTGGGTGGGGATGTTATAGAGTATATGGCCACCTTATGCAATAGCTCTTGTTGTTGTAAAAACACTCTTTTGCCCCTATCACTATGTATTACGAGTTTGTCAAGTCCAAAATGCATGGTACAAAGAATTGCAAAGCTTTGTAGGACTTGGACAAGAGATTTGAGATGAATTCCTTCCTAGTGGAGGAGAGTCATAATCAGAATAAGGAGGGTGATCTCAAACATGGATGTGGTTACAAAGGAGGTGGGACTAGCAAGGTGTCAAATCCCCAATTTCTAATACAAGACTAAAATTGAAATATTTTTCTATTTTCAGCATTTTTATACCTTGGAATTTATTGTAAAACATTCAAAGATGCCTTGACATAGTCCTCAATATCAAGTGCAAACCAGGGCATTCCATTTGGAGACACAACAAAAAAAATTGTTGTCTTACAAATAAGCATATACACTTAAACAATACCAGAACTTAGTTCATACATGAAATTTATCACATCAGGACATGATACATATCTTTTCTACATTATCCAAAATCAAAACTTCCGAAGAAGAAAACCATCTCCCTGGACCTTAACTTTCAGAGCATTACTAAAATGACCATGGCTTGGTTGTTCACGGTCTCTTGTAACTTAACCAAAATTACCTACTGGATCAACACTTATAGGAAATAATTCCAATAGATGAGCATGATTACTATGTTTCCTACTAATATCCTTACTTTCATAAATAGTTTCATTGTCTCTGTCAGACGAAATAACCACTACTTTAGGTAGAAATTTTCAGAGTTAGTTTGTCCTCATATACATCCACTCCAATCTCTTCAACGCTTTGCATAGTCTGATATAAAGTCTGCATTTTATCCAAGTTGATCCACAAAGATAGGATTTGCATAGGCACCAATTATGGCATACATAACATCGAATTTGAACCTGAAATATGGGAATATTATGAAGGTCCTTATGAGTTCAAAATCAAAGACACTCTCTAGTAGCTCCATGTAATCGAAAACGATATCAAAAACTTCTACAATAAAACTGCCAAACTTATTTACTCCTAATATAGGCAAATCCACATTTGAAATGTTTTGCATCTTGATTTCTGAAATTGACACAGTGTTTCCACATATCTTGTCGATAATAGATTTGGGTGCAAGATGTCCATTGTTGAAATTAAACTTGATAACCCTATCATTTTATGGTCCTCTCGGATTGTGGCTTGCACTCATAATAAAACCTCCATTAACCTTATGTTTTCAAATAAATGTAGACATTGAAGGTGTTGACATTAGTCCATCCCTGCCGACAACAAATTTTCCTACTCCATTGATTGCTTCTATTTTTATGATGATATGAGAACCTTCCTTGTTGAAATAATGTCCATCTCCACTTAGGACTAATAGTCTGCCTTTGCAGTCTTCAGGTGGTAAAGAGTTAAATAGAGCATGATTCCAGCTTTCTAAATAGTTTGATTACATAAAAACTTTAACTTTCTGCCACAACCCACTTGTTCTAGTCTTTTGATCTTCTACAGGCTTAGTTGTTATTGCTTTCACCTAGAAGCCCTCGGAATCTACAACAACAGAGGACAATGACGATGAAGAAGTGGAAGAAAAATCTTTGACAGTAACATAATGCCTCCTTGTGGTTATTGAATAGAAGGATATGTCTGTAATCAGTAGCCCCCTTTCCCTCCTCCAATAAGAGACATAAATGGGTGGTTTTCATTTGAGTTCATGTCCATGGATGTTGCACCTTGAATGCCAAGGCTATTCTAGGACTGACTAGGTGGTGTTGGTAGGGTAGCCATATCTAGGAAGGCCCATTTACTCTCCCAATTTGGAATAAAATTGTGGTCTAGGATTCAACTATAGAGATGGAGATTAACAAAGATAGAAACTTAACAAAACAATTGATAGAGAAATTCGTTCAATCATACACACTTTCAAGTGGATATAAAATTGCAGTTATTCGATAGTAAACTATATCAAAATAATGAGAAACTTCTTGAGAAAAGATGAAGTACTTATCTATTTTGAAGATTGAATATTAAACAATTGAATGAAACATAGCAATTTTCCATCCAACCGTAGGTAGTCCTTCATGGACACCACCCCCTAGCCACGCTATGATACCACGTGGATACCAATAGGGTGAAGAAAAACAATGCATAATTATTAGGGTAGTCTCTCCATCTCAGGTGCAAGAAGAAAACTAACCATGTATCTCACTGTTGAGTTCTTGTAAACAATACAACTATTTGGTACCCACAATACCTACCCCACACAACACAAGTATAAATTGTCCTTCTCTACTCAATGAAGTTCCTCCCTCCAATGCTCTTCAATGTGAGCATATAAAGGTCCAAGATGATGTCCATTAACCCAAGCATATTTTTTCTTAGTTCTAGGCTCTTCTAAAGGTTCGCATGGCTTCCTTTCATGGCTATTCCATCATATAGTATGGTAGCCCTCTTTTTCCAAGCAAAATTTTTGTTTTCCTCTCTTCTCCAAAAACCAACCCTCTTTTCCCATTCAAATTTTCTTTTTCTTTACATCAGTGAAAGATGGAAAACAAGAGTCCTAAACCAAATTATTGTTATGGGGGGTAAATTTCCCAAAATGTAGGAGGTGGTGGCTTAGATCTAGGAGTTGGTTTCATCCACTCCTCTTATCTCCAATTTAGACTATAGGCTAGGCTCAATAGAGTGAAGGTTAATGACATGATGAGTATAAAAAATGGCATAGGATTCTAGGCATGTAGAATTTCCTTAGACACCCTCACTTTTCCCTTATTGTGGTAACATATCCCCTTTAGGTGTTCATGCTCGGTTAGTCTTGGTTCTTTTATTATCTGCAAAATAGCAATTATTAAAAGTATTCAAAATAACCAAGGTATGTCTACCTCATGGTGTAAAAAAGACATAGTAATAAAATATCCATGGAAAGCATTTAAGCATATACAAGATCAAGTTCATATCATTCCAAAGGGTTGAAACTAGGACATTACACAAGGGGACGATCCCTAGCTATCGTTGTAGCTATGACGAGGTGGGGCACATTTCCAAATATTAATTTCATCCTAGGAGGTCAATGTGTGACCATTGTAGGGCTATTGGATATTCCACTAAGGATTTCCCTTAACTAATTAAGAAATAAGAGGTAGAGAACTCCTAACTTGGTGAACTTTGAACACATTTTTCTTTGAGAGGTTATGGGGTAATGGACTAATTTTGTATCTCATGGAAAAAAAACATATAAGAGCAACTATTGGAGCCCATGTGCCTTATCAAATTACCAAAATGACTCCAAGTGCTCCCAGTTTTGATGTAATAAAGTAAAATGGATTCTTCTGGGAATCCATAGAGATGATGGGAAATGAAACCTGTTTTACTACTCAAAGTGTTGTTGATGTATACATATTTTAGTTGCAGGGTATATTGTAGAGGAAAAAGGTCACATAATTGAACCCATCTCTAACAACAAAGAAGGCTCAATGGAATTAATTTATGGCATATTTAAGGCATTTGTTTGGGTGTTAGAGGATGAACACTTGAATATGAGGTTGTGGAGTTCCTTCAAACATTTGATTGATGGAGAAGAAGATGACATGCACATCATTGAGTCCCTCATTCTTCAGCAACACACTAAAGAGTGTACGAAAAAAGAATAAGGTCCAAACACGATGAATGTTTATCTTGAATTCCTAGATTGTTGAGCATGATGTTAAAGATGGTATGTTATATCTTAGATCTATTGTTAACATTCTACCAAAGAATTATCCAGAGATTATGGGAAAACCTAGATTTCTTTATTCACCTATTAAATCATGTTTATCTAGTTAGTACAAAATTCTCTCTATCAAAAGGTTAGAGAATGTGGAATTTGACCAGGCAAGGGTGAAAACAAATGTGGAATTTGAGGTTATAGAGATCATGGATGAAAAGGACCCCTATCGAGATTTGTTGGGAATCAAATGGGCATTGACAATAATGCCATCATTAACTTGAAAAAAGGAAAGATATATTTTGAGGTTGATGGGACTATGGTGGTATAACCTCTTGAATGCTACCATGGACCTAGATACATAAATCCCACAAAAAATTCATTTGAGGGGTCCATAGTTGACAAGATCTACAATTTGAAAACAAGGTTGTAGGATGAATATGCAAACCCTACTATAGATGGATTCGATGGTTCCTTGAATTCCCTCTTCATGCCTTCTCAACGCCTTGCAGAACTCCTTAAGGTCTCGACAGTCCATTGTGTCTAGAACTACAATAAAGAGGAGATATGATAGATGTTGGCCAAGCCGAGCAAGATATAAAGGGTATACGACCAACAAAAAATCATTGAATCATTTTTCCTTCAGAGAGAAATTTCCCCCAACAAAATACAAAGATACAGATCTCAAGTACACACCTAGTAAGGGTGAGTTCTGAGATTTCCAAAAAGCCAAGCAATTTCTCTAGTATGAATTAGAATTCAAAAGACACAGAGTTGACCCTCGTATCTAGCAAAAATTTCTAAAGAGCAGTTTCTAGAGATACATCGAAGCCTAGTTAACTATCCTTTGAAGAACATCAATTAGAAGAACTCGCAATCAATATTCCCATAATAGAAACCAAAGAAACACATACCCAAGTGGCTCTAGAATGCCTTCTTGTTCACTGTTTTTTGTTGCCAATTATGAATATGGTATGAAGTGTAATCTCACCTCACTCATGGAAATCCATGATAATGGATTCAAAATCTTGAACATGAATAAATCCTTGCCTGCGAAGAGGATGGACTAATGTCCTTTCTAGTCCTTACCCTGCCATTTAACAATGGTGTAATGTAGATTGACACATAGTTACTAAATGTTGAAGAGACATGTCTTAACTCATGAGATCATGTGACTTCATGCAACAAGATACTTAGGGAACAATAAAATATATGAACCCCCCATTTTTCTTTAGAGTTACATGGATAAGGTTTGTGGCTTTGTTGGCCAATGAGTCATATTGTGACTTTAACTCCCTTAAGACCTTAAAAAAGAAATTGTATTTAGACTAAGAGCCTCCTTATTGATTTGAGCGATGATTGATGCAGTTATCTACAAGGGTTAATTTTCAGACCATCATGCTTATAATAATGCTCAAATCCCCTATAACAATCAAGGAGTATACATTGCGTTCATTTTCGATCCAAAAATCTTAAAGTAAAGCATAGACCTCTACTTGATTATTCATAGTTATTCCAAAGCCCAAGCGAAAATTACTTTTGTTTTCCTTTCAAAATGCAATAAAATTCTATTACTCCTACCACCCCTTACAATCTAATTAAATATTATCAATTATTTTTAATAATTATTATTCATTATAATTGAAGTCACAATAGTCGATAAAATACTATGAACAAATAGTTTTAAATTATAGATTCCATTTCCATTAACTTTGTCTAGAGGTCTTTTGAGATCGAATTATAAAGCATCATAAAAATCAAATTGCAAATATGTACGAGAATGTACAAAACATTGTATACATCAAACACCAAACATAATATATATATATATATATATATATATATATATATATATATATATATACAGCCTGAGTGGGCCTAATGGTTAAGAACATGTGTTTCCTCTTAAGAGGTCACAGGTTCAAATCCAAAGGGGGTAGGGTATGTATAAATTATATGAAATTTTTTTGTTTGTGGGATAAGGGATTTCTTTTCTGAGTAAAAATGTGATTGCTAAAGTCTACTGAAGTATACATACTTTACCCCATTTGGATTTGAATCTATGACCTCCAAGGAGGAAACACATGTTCTTTAGGTCCACTCAGGTTGTATTTTGTTGATTATATGGCATTTATGTTTTAATTTTATAAGTATTTTTTGAAAAAAAAGAAGGTAAATTTATCATAATTTAGTTGTTAATCTATAGTGAGGACAATTATCTTATATTTATACATTAAAACATGGTTTTATAGTAGAACAGGGAATATATAATCTTAGTAATACTAAGAAAGTGGAGGATGAAAAACACTTTATCTTAAAATACCTTACTTATACACACATTGAAAATTAATTTCATAATAACTTATTAATTCATGATAACTAAAAAAAGTTAGGAAAATTACTCTCCAATATTTTTTTTATTATAAAAAAAAGGACAAAAAAAAACCAATTAATTTTTTAAAGGTTATATAAACAAAAATTAATTTCAAAAATGATAATTATCATTACTGTTATCATAATTATTTTACTTATATAAACATAATATTTTGTTTTATTAAATTGTAATATAGTGATAATTTAGAATGGTTGTTGTGATAATGATCATAGTGTAAATCTTAACGGAAATGTCTCTTTTAAACTCAACCACAATTGTATGGAAAAAATAAATGAAACTTACCATTATATAAAACTATTAAAAATATATATGTAATTTATGTTTGACTAAATATTGAAAATTGATTCAAAATAAAATTTCCTCAATCTCATTAGAACATTGTTTATGTCGATACATGGATATTTTCAACTTTGAATTGGATATTCATTGCAATAAAGTATTTACCTGGGATGTTGAATAAAGCATTTCAAAACATTATTAATCACTCCCACGGTAGAGACTATATTCTTTTTCTTCGAAGTCAAATTATTTTGACTTTTTATTAATGTGTTGAATTTGAGTATTTTTTAATGTTTTAAGAAAAATGTTTATTAATTAATTAATTTTATTTATTTTATAATGTTAAAGTTTTAAGTTTTAATTTTTGGGGATTGATTCATTAATTGTGATAGGATTAGATCTTCTTTGATGGAATGTGATATATTTGAAATATTTGTTTAAATTAGAAAAAAAATATTTAAAAAAAAATAAAATTAACAAAATTTATTATTGATTTAATGTTTAAACTTGGTTTGACATGACATTGAGATTGTATTAATGAAATTTATATGGCATTAAAGAAACATCTCAATGCATATCAACATTCACCACTTAGTATACATCAATGATCGAGTGTAAGAGTTAGTTGTCACATTATAGTTTTAAGTTTTTGTGCCTAAGTCGATAAATAGCATTATTACATTTGCAATGTCTTTAGCATTCATCTCCCCAAGCACCAATCATCATCTTATCGTTGGTCATTTTGAAAGATGTCCCTACCTTACACAACTTTACTTTATTTACAGAGTTTAGGTTTGCAGAATAGATGGATTAATCATAATTTGGAATGTTTAATCTACTACATAAATTGCATCTGTATCCGCGCTAGCGTAGCGGAACTATAGCTTCGAATCTGCTTTCCTCAATGACTCAGCTAGTGAAAGAGAATTGGCATCCGGCTTTCAATCCGATGTCAGGTGCAAAACAAGTCCATCTTTCTTAAATCTGTCCCCGGCATGTCACGTGCTTGGTCGATTCTTTCGTGTGATTGTTAGTGAGCCGAATTCGAGAGGAAAGTCCAACTGCCGATATCCCGAAATGTAATATGGAGAGCTACACAACCTTACTTTATTTACAGATTTTAGGTTTGCAGAATAGATGGATTAATCATAATTTGGAATGTTTAATATACTACATAAATTGTTGAAAGTGGCTCTACAAATGCTTTTATAATGACCTAAAATGTTCAAGAACAACCACAAAATCAAGAGATAATTCCCTGAACATGGAAATAGACAGCAAGTCATTAATAGAAATGAGTAAAAAAATGTTACTATCAAAAGGAACAATCTCAGCTACTTAATTTTGATGTAGGTATTGTGTAATATCCCCAAGGACGAGCCATGTTGCAATCATGTTTATGAACTGTAAATCATGTTTTGTAGGCTGGTGATCCAAGTATTGATAAGTTGGTGGGCTTATGTGTTTATTAGGTCGGAGAGCCTAAGTGTTAAAGACCAGGAGCTTGTTTTCGTATATGTAATATGCAAAACATTAATAAAGATTAAACATCGTTGCGTGCAGACCGACCACGAAGAAAGAGTGATGGGGGACTAAGCTTCCACAAGGTGGGTAAGGGAAAAGGGGCTAAAAGGTTGGAAAGAGGGGATAAGCTTAGGGGCTTAAGTCCTTGAGAATAATATTTTATTATTATTCCAAAGCTTTGTGACAAACATGTTTTTATCCTAAGTCTTGGGAGAGGCAACACATGCAGCTCCAACATGTGCAAAAGGGAATGCATGCAACTCCAAGAATACAAGTGTCCACCTAGGTGCATGCGGTTAAAAGCTTAAGCGTTGGTTGAGTTGGGGTTTGTCCTCTATTCTGTCGCCGGTTGTCTGAACCATTTGAGTCTGGGTTCGTTCTACCAGTTTTTCCCGATCCTCCGTCTGAAATCATGAGACCTCTGCGAACGACCTCTGCTTAATTTTCTTGTCACACATTCCTGAAAATGAGAACTGAGAAGTCAATCGGGTATTCCTGTGAATCTCGTGACCTCTGTATTCGACCCTTGCAATAATCACGCACACACCTGAGATGCAAAATCCGTGAACCGTTTTGTGTCATCTGAGGAACCCGACACCTGAGTAATTGTCTGAGTGTGTTGTGTTTAGCGTGGGTTGTTGCCATTTTTGGGCCTATGCCCATTTTCTGTTGTGGTCGTCATCCTTGTGTGAATGAGTGTTGAACTGTGGTTGTTGTCCTCACCTGGCTAGAGCCGAGTCGAGGAGTGTGTTGAATAAGCGGGTTGTCAAGCCCATGGTTGAAGAGGCAGGTTGTCAAGCCTGTGAGCATCTCTCTCCAAGTGAGAGAGTCTGCTGGGAAGTGGTTTTCTCCCAGAGAGAGTCCAGCACCAGCTATGGAGCTCTGAGAATTCCTAATCTGGCCTGTTGTCGAGACCCAGAGAGGGAGGTGAAGCACCGATGGACTGTGTTTGTCAAGTTGTATACTCCCGGGTGGAATAGGCATGTGGGGAATGAGAGTCTGTGAGTAGTGGGCGTAAGAAGGCTCCTGGAGAGAATCCTTTTGGTTTCTCTGTGAAGTTTTCCTATAACCTCAGCCTAGTCTAGGATTCCCTTACCTTGGGTGGAGCTTAGTCCCAGCTCGGAGGTGACCCACTGCTGAGCGTGATGAGCAGTGTGGTCTAAGGCTGGGAGGTTCATGGAAGATCTGCACCTAGTTGGTGGAGTTACTACAGTTTCTAAGATAAGTATCATTATGTATTTTAATTTCAACTAAAATGCATGTCTATGATGCTTGTAATATTATCATGTATTCCATTGCAATGATATTTACTGTTAATTCCATTATTTCTTAATGTTAGCAATAATCATGTGATTACTCTGTATTGTCTGGTTAAAGGAGTTAATTTGATTCAATATGCATGTTATATATATATATATATATATATATATAAGTATGTGAATGTTTTTGCGTAGTAGTGTTTCCCAAAAGTGGGGTTGATGGTCGGGGACGTTACAATATGGTATCAGAGCCCATGGTTTCAACGCTGAGCCTGAATGGGCCAGATAAGTGGTCTTTGGACCTAAGGTTTCGAGTGGAAATGGTGTTCGAATGGAACTAATTTTGAACCTTAGAATGTTTCTGAGTGCCAAGGGATTACTTGGTGGTGTTGCGAAGCTCAGGAGGAGTAGTGGTAGAATAAAACCGCAGCCGACGTGGTATTTGACCACAGAGAGAGCAATCAACACTTGGGGTGTTGGAGCCATAGGATCTATCTGGGAAAAAGGAGAGTCATTTGCAACCGTCAAATCCAGAGAAGGTGCAGGAAGGTTATCTTGGAAGCCTTTCGGAGTTCAGCAATCGGGAGAAGTGGAATGCGTTGAGGCATAAACTCTCGAAGTCCCGAAGTAGATCACAACTATTCGTTTGTTAAGGACACGCATCGATAGATCGTGAACTCTCGGAGAAGGCGCTCCAGGAAAAAGCGAGCGTGGAGGAGTTGAAACTCCCGAAGCCCGAAGAGTCGAAGTGGTGAGTCATGATGACATCACCTGGAGGTGATGTGGACACATGGGTTGTGTGCCAAGTGTAAGTGGATTTTGAACCGTGGAAGGTTGAAATGGAATTTGGAACATGACGAATGTGACCCATCTGAATGGGCCACATATCAGTCGCTAGTATGTCGCCATGTGGCATCCTTTATGAGCAAGGTTAGTAGGGTCGAGGTTACGTAACATAGTTAAAGTTCGGAGGACCCATAGTGGCGTTTATCACGATATATCAAGGTCAACGACTAGAAGGCATTACGGGGACCCAAGGTGCACGAAAGTTAATTCTCCAAGGCGGTTCCGCAATCCAAACCACGGTTTCATTGAGGGGTTATGTGTCAGCATCAAGAGAATTGTGGGATGAAAGGCGGGTTACTCCAAACCACCGTTGCATGCCCCCGCAATTGGGAAAACGTTAAGTGAGGTAATGTAATAACGTCACCTAATGTGACGTGGGAGTGTTCGGAGATTAATGGTTCGAGGTGTGCGGATGTGAAATCTTCCAAAGTCCCGAAGTCCCGGAACTCAAACGCCTGAGGTTCCATAGCGAGTGTCAGCCCTTGGATGTTGGGTAGACGTGGACCATTAATCCACTCTATTGCGTGAGTTCGGTAACTCTGAACTCTGAGAGACTGTTGTGTTGTGCTTTGAAAATTTCTGAGGTCGAAGGCCCGAGTACATGCTAATTGATCTAGCGTTTGGTCACGACCCATGGTCGCATGGATTGGGGACTAACAGAAAGGGGCTAGTGCACGAAAAATTAGCAAAGCATAGCTCCAAAAGAAGAAATCTGCGGGGATTCTTAATTGAACGAGAATCACCGAGAATGAAAACTGAATGTTTTCTTGAATCAGATTTGTTTATGAATGTTGTGGGATTTGTTAAGGAATAATGGCCTGACAAATTCCGGTTGTCTGCACATTGTGTTTGCATAAGTTTAACGAGTGCCAAAACTGAATAGAGTTGCCACTGAGTGCAAAGAAATGAAGGAGACACAAAATTCTTCCAATTCGGAGAATGAAGCAAAAGGAATGGATGTTCATTTGGGATTTGAAGGGTCAAACTCCAATGGGCATGGAGAAGAGATAGATAAGGAAGGGAATATGATGAAAATCATTGAACGATTGTAGAAATATGCCCAAACTCACCGAGCAGATAGCAGAAATCTCATGAAAGCTAAGGAACAGTAGGGAGAATTCAACTTAAAGTTGATGAAGAGCCTAGAAAGGATCGAAAAGAAATTGGATAAGGAGAGTGACTCAAGCAAAACAGGGGTTCGCAGGATCCTTGAGAAGAAAAGAAGATCAAGAAGTGTTAGCAGGCATCATCGTCACTCCCTAAAACACTCCAATAGGGAGGCACACAGTAGTTCAAGCCCATCTCCTACCAGAAAGCACAGGAGATCTAGAGTGGATGAACTGAAGGGTGAAATGAACAAGATTAAGCCTCCTACGTTTGATGGAGAACATAAGAAGGAGGAAGATGTCGAGACATGGTTACTTGGCATGAGGAAATATTTCCAACTGTAGAATTATTCCTCTCATGCAGAAGGAAGAATTGCGATGTATCAATTGAAAGGAAAAGCATCCATGTGGTGGGATCATCTTGTGTAGGTGCAACACATTACAGAGAAAGATATCACTTGGAAATAATTCAAGAGATATTTCGAGAAGAAATACTTGACTAAAAGATATTATGACAGAAAGATGAAAGAGTTCTTTGAACTCAATCTGGGTAGCATGACCATTGATGAATACGAGTGAAGATTTTTGGAATTGCTAAAGTATGTTCCTTTCATCAAAGATGAGATTGTCAATATTCAGAGGTATCTAAGTGGATTTCCACCTTCCATTGGGGACAAGATTCAGTATGATGACCCTAAGACTATGGAAGAAACAATAAGGAGGGAGAAATGCTTATATGAGCAGCAAAGAGAGAAGCCTACTTTCCGTAAGGCTTGGGAAGACAAGAAGAAATTTCAGATGGATCAGAGGAAGAAGGGAACTAAGCCACCCTTTTTCAGAAATAGTCCTCAAGGACAGCCATCATTTAGAGAGCCGAGAATGGCTGACGTAGGGGAACAAAGGCTAAGACAGACGCCCATTCAATGTTGGGGTTGTCAGGGGAACCACAAGTACAAATATTGTCCCCATAAAAATGGAAAAAAGAGAGTTGTCCATAATGTTCAGCAAGCTGAAACAATGGAGGACATGGGTAGTAGAATGCCAAGGATCTATGCAGCCCTGGAAAACAAGCAAGAAAAATATCACTTGCACATGATTGAAGTGAAAGGTATGATCAATAACCATCCCTTCACTATTTTAATTGATTCAAGGGCTAGCCATAGTTATATAGATCCTAGAGTGGTGGAAAGTTTTCAATTATCAAGAAGAAAACATGAAAATTCTTGGTTAGTGCATATGGCTACATGAACCAAGAGGAAAGGCATTGAGTTAGTTAAGTCTTGTCCAGTGGACATGAAGGGACTGAGCACGAAGGCAGAATTGAACATTCTTCCTTTAGGTTCTTATGACTATCTAATTGGGATGGACTGGTTTGACCAGGACCATGCCATATTGGACTATTGTAATAAGGCTTTCACTTGCCTGGATGAGGAAGGAAATCGGAAAATAGTCCAAGGAATTCCCAGAGTTGTCGCTATCAGAGAAATCTTAGCAATGCAGCTAAAGAAGTGCTACAGAAAAGGCTGTCAATTATTTGCAGCCCATGTGGAAGAATCATCTAAGGATGCGGTCTCAAATATTGGAGATCATGTGGTACTAAAGGAGTTTGAAGATGTATTCCAGGAGGCACCCGGACTACCCCCGAAGAGAGATATTGACTTCTCTATAAACTTGATGCCTGGAGCAGCTCCAGTGTCGAAAGCTCCTTACAGAATGAGTACGTTGGAGCTGAAAGCACTGCAATTGTAACTTGAGGAGCTCCTGAAGAAGGGGTACATACACCGAAGTGTGTCACCTTGGGGTGCCCCGGTCCTGTTCGTGAAGAAGAAGGGTGGGACGTTGAGATTGTGTATCGATTTCAGACAATTGAACAAAGTAACTGTAAAGAACAAATATCCTCTGCCAAGGATTGATGACCTCTTCGATCAGTTGAAGGATGCGAAGATATTTTCGAAGATAGACCTCAGGTCGAGATATCACCAGGTAAGGATAAAGGATGAAGACATCAACAAGACCACCTTTAGAACAAGGTATGGTCGTTACGAGTTCACAGTGGTGTTGTTTGGGTTGTCGAACGCACCCGATGTTTTTATGTGCTTGATGAATGGTGTATTCAGAGACTATCTGGACAAGTTTGTCATAGTCTTTTTGGATGAAATCATGGTGTATTCCAAGTCAAAGGAAGAGAATGAACAACATCTGAGGATGGTGTTGCAGGTGCTAAGAGAACACCAACTGTATGCCAAGTGGAGAAAGTGATTGTTTTATCAAGAGCAGATCCATTACTTGGGGCATATTATTTTGAAGGATGGGATAGATGTAGATCTTGAGAAGATTGAGGCCATCAGAGAATGGTCAGCGCCAAAAAACGTGATGGAAGTCAGATCCTTTATGGGTCTAGTTGGTTATTACAGAAGGTTTATTGCAAGGTTATCGAGGATAACTCACCCTATCACTTCCTTGAAAAGGAAGGAAAATAAGTTTCAATGGACAGAGGATTGTGAGAGAAGCTTCCGTCAATTGAAGCAATTGTTAACCAATGCTCCAATCCTGAGGATTGCAGATCTAAATGAAGACTTTGTAGTGTGTACAGATGCATGCAAAGAAGGACTGGGAGGAGTCCTTAGTCAAAATGGATTCGTAATTTGTTATGAATCCACAAAGTTGAAAGAGCACGAAAGGAACTATGAAACTCATGATTTAGAGTTGGTAGTCATCCTTCACGCTCTAAATAAATGGAGGCATTACCTCATGGGAAGGAGTTTCGAACTGAGAATAGACCATAACGGTCTGAAGTATTTGTTTGATCAACCAACCTTGAATGCTAGATAGAGTAGGTGGTTGGAGTTTCTATGTGAATATGATTTTGATATCAAGCATATCAAAGGGAAGGAGAATAAAGTGGTTGATGCACTCAGCAGGAGAGTACACGAATTACATGCTACAGCCATTAGCATGTACCGAACTGATATAAAAAGCAGAATTTTGGAGGCTGCAAATACAAATTTGCAGTACATGGATTTGGTAGCAAAGCTACAACAAGGTGAGATTCCACAGAAAGTGGAGATTTATAAATTGTAAACTGATGGAATACTTTTGTACAAGAACAGAATTTATGTACCTAATGTCCAGGATTTGAAACTTGTGATTTTGCATGAAATGCATAATGTGCCTTATGTAGGCCACCGAGGATATCAGAAAATTGTGGCAGCAGTCAAGAGCCATTATTTTTGGCCTGGTATGAAGAAAGAGATTGCATAATACATCGCGAGATGTATGGAGTGTTAGAAGGTTAAAGCTTAACACAGACACCCAATAGGGTTGCTACAACCTTTACCGATTTCTGGGTGGAAGTGGGAAGTGGTGACAATGGATTTCATCACGGGATTGCCCAGAACAGGCAAGCAGCATGATTCAATCATGGTGGTAGTGGACAAGCTTACGAAAGCTGCCCATTTTATTCCACTAAAGAATACTCACAAGGCAGCAAATGTTGTCGACATATTTATGAAGGAAGTGGCACGATTACACGGTATTCCCAAGACAATTGTGTCTGACAGAGACCCGAAATTTACCTCAAATTTATGGAAAAGGTTATTCAAGGGGTTCGGAATGAATCTAAACTTTAGCACAGCCTATGATCCTGAGTCAGATGGGAAGACAGAGAGGGGGAATCGAGTAATAGAATACTTATATGTGATGGACAAACCATCGAAATGGGAAGACTACCTACACTTGGTAGAATTCGCCTACAATAATGGGTATCAAGCATCGTTGAAGATGAGCCCATTTGAATCACTTTATGGCAAAAAGTGTAATACTCCAATAAGCTAGGATAATCCAGCTGATAGGGCAGTAGTTTGACCAGAGTTGCTCAAGGAAATGGAAGATCAAATGCTAAAAATTAAGCATTATTTAAAAGTTGCCCAAGATAGGAAGAAAAGTTGTGCTGATAAAAATAGAACCCACAGAGAGTTTAAAGTGGGAGAGCATGTTTTCCTAAAAGTGAAAGCCAATAGAAGTTCCCTGAAGCTGGGAAACTGTGCAAAGTTGGCAGCCAGATTTTGTGGTCCATTTGAAATCCTAGAAAGTATTAGGTCAGTTGCATATATGCTTGCATTACCTGCATCCATGACTTTACATAATATGTTTCATGTTTCATTGCTTAAGAAATATATACTTATGCTAATCATGTAATTGATTGGAATGTGATTTAGGTGGAGCAATAAGGTGTTCTACAAGTGCATCCTGTGTGTATATTGGACCGGAAAAGCAAACATCTCTGGAATCGATCCATAGTGCTTGTAAAGGGCCAATGGACCTAGTACGGTCCTAAGGACGTGACTTGGGAACATGAAGATGCTATGCAGGTAGAATATCTGCATCTTTTTGAAGATTTTGAAAATCTTGTTGATGTTGTGTGAAAGTTGCACTGAGGACAGTGAAAAAATAAGGGGAGGGGGTCGTAATATCCCCAAGGACGAGCCCTGTTGTAATCATGTTTATGAATTGTAAATCGTGCTTTGTAGGCTGGTGAGCCAAGTATTGATAAGTTGGTGGGATTATGTGTTTATTAGGCCGGAGAGCCTAAGTGTTAAAGGCCAAGAGCCTGTTTTTGTATATGTAATATGCAGAACATTAATAAAGATTAAACATCATTGCGTGCAGACCGACCACGAAGAAAGAGTGATGGGGGACTAAGCTTCCACAAAGTGGGTAAGGGAAAAGGGGCTGAAAGGTTGGAAAGAGGGGCTAAGCTTAGGGGCTTAAGTCCTTGAGAATAATATTTTATTATTATTCCAAAGCTGTGTGACAAACATGTTCTTATCCTAAGTCCTGGAAGAGGCAACGCGTGCAACTCCAACATGTGAAAAAGGGAACGCATGCAGCTCCAAGAAGACAAGTGTCTACCTGGGCGCATGCGGTTAAAATCTTAAGCGTCAGCTGAGTTGGGGGTTCGCCCTCCATTATACCATCGACTGTCTGAACCGTTTGAGTCTAAGTTCGTTCTTCCAGTTTTTCCTGATCCTCCGTCTGAAACCGTGAGACCTTTGTGAACAACCTCTGCTTAATTTTCTTGTCACGCATTCCTAAAAATGAGAACCTAGAAGTTGATCGAGTATTCTTGTGAATCCTGTGACCTCTGTATTCAACCCTTGCAATAATCATGCATGCACCTGAGACCCGAAATCTATGAACCATTTTGTGTCTTATGAGGAACCCAACACCTGAGTAATTTCCTATGTGTGTTGTGTTTAGCGTGGGTTGTTTCCATTTTCGGGCCTATGCCCATTTTTTGTTGCGGTCGAAATCCCTGTGTGATTGAGTGTTGAACAGTGGTTGTTTTCCTCACTTGGATGGAGCCGAGTCGAGGAGTTTGTTAAAGAAGTGATTTGTCAGGCCCGTGGTTGAAGAGGCAGGTTGTCAAGCCTGTGAGAAGCGCTCTCTAGGTGAGAGAGTCTATTGGGAAGTGGTTTTCTCCCAGAGAGAGTCCGGCACTAGCGACGGAGCTCTGAGAATTCTTGATCTGGCCTATTGCCAAGACCCAGAGAGGGAGGTGAAGCACCGATGGACTGTTCTTGTGAAGGTGTATACTCCTGGGTGGAACAAGCATGTGGGGAATGAGAGTTCGTGAGTAGTGGGCGTAAGAAGGCTCCTGGAGAGAATCCTTCTGGTTTCTCTGTGTAGTTTTCCTATAACCTCAGCCTAGTCTAGGATTCCCTTGCCTTGGGTGGAGCTTAGTCTCAGCTCGGGGGTGACCCACTGCTAAGCGTTATGAGCAGCGTGGTCTAAGGCTGGGAGGTTCGTGGAATTTTTGCACGTGGTTGGTGGAGTTACTACAGTTTCTGAGATAAGTATCATTATGTATTTTAATTTCAACTAAAATGCATGTCTATGATGCTTGTAATATTATCATGTATTCCATTGCAATGATATTTACTGTTGATTCCATTATTTCTTAATGTTAGCAGTAATCCCGTGATTGCTCTGTATTGTTTGGTTAAAGGAGTTAATTGTATTTAATATGCATGTTATATATATAAGTATGTGAATTTTTTCACGTAGTAGCGTTGCCCGACAGTGGGGTTGATGGTCGGGGGATGTTACATATTGGCATATTTTTTATGTAGGTGTTAGTCACTACATCAATGTAGTTTCATCTATGTCGTAGAGGTCATCTCTAACATATCCTAGGAACTACATCTTTGATAATAATAAAAACATTTTAATGAATGAGTAGATATGCAAGAATTTAATATCAGGCCGATAATGTTGAAAACTTATCATATCTAATTAGTCTATGCAAACAATACAAAATCATGATCACGTATTAATATGAGAACCTAATCATGTATCTTAGATTATCTTAATACTATTTTCATCACTCTTGCAGTTGTCTCTTGTAGCATCATCATAAACATTGAGGGATTTGGGTCTTGAAAGGTCTCGTTACATATATTGAACCCCTAGCTACTTTCATTAAAGATGTGCCACTCCCTCTCTATGCTTTTGGCCCTCTACTTTCCTTGGAGCCTTGGTACTAGTTCTCTTCCACCACCTTAAAGCCTCAAAACCTTTCTATAAGTAGAAATCTCATGACACAAAGACAAACTCTTTTCTGCCAAGATATGTTCTCTATCCAAGTTCTCAAGGTCTATTACTATACAAGAAAATGCAATTATGAATGGTAGATTTTCCTACTTGTAATCTTTTATGATGAAGACTGAAAATGGGGGTCCTTTGAATTGATTTTTCAATAGGTTTGATCCTCTGACCTGTGGGTTATTTGGCCCACGAATTATAGCGCTAGACACGCCTCGAATGTCAACAATAAAACTCAAACATGTCTCCCTTGGGTGCACCCTGGATCACAACTCAGAGTCTTCAATTCAGATCTCGTCTCCGTGAATTTCATAGGTGTTACACATTATTTTGATCACCCCAGTGATCCATTGACAACATGTGTTCATGTTCCCATAAAAATATAAAAAGTGTCTTTCTCCATGAGGAAAGTGACTGGCTTTCTCTTCTCAAAAACCCTATTAAGGAAGGTAGTCGCATCCTGCAAACTACACGGGGTGCGACGATGCCTAATCGTTGCCCCCTGCTCTAGAACTAGACTACTATGTCTCCACAAGCTACACTATACCTAGGGTGCGACGATGCCAAAAGCTAAGAAAAGGTCAAGTTTCACAAATGTTCTAGAAGGGGATCTTCTAGAAGATGAGGTGGCCTCCAGACGGTTTGGATCTTACTCGCTTCTCAGATTTGGTGGGATCATCCTAATCTCCTCAACCATATCTCTTTCACCCTATATAAAGAGGTATATCTCATGGAAAAGGATAAGGTTGAATAGGCTAAGAATTGGATGGAGAATTCTACTTCAACTCATGCTTGAGAGCTTCATTTCAGTTCATCAAGTTATTGTGGATATTCTTCATTCAAGGTTTGAGCAAAGGTGTGTGTGCTGGAGAAAAGCGCCATTGAAAGGGGACCTTGCGACATCAAGGATTTGGTTGTAATCTGCACTTTCATTTTAATATGATACAACAATATGTTTCTTTTCCATAAAACTAGTCTTGTTTTATTGTATGATTCTTTGATCACATACATAGGTTCTTGTTGAGTATATTGTATTGCTTTCACTTTGGTTGGCTTGTGTTCCCTTATAGGTTCAATTTCATTGGAGCATTGGAACAGAGCTAGGATGGCAATGGCAAGAAGAAGAGACATTTAAATGGTATGTTGTCTATCTCTTGTTAACTAGTAGACTCAATAGTTAGGGCCTAGAGAAAGTCTTATATTCTGTTATGTTTTGTTCTAGTTCCAAGTGGATCTAGGGAGATCTGTTTATGTCTGCATTTACCGATTAATACAATAACAATAGGAAATTCACTCTTTTCGTCGTCGATCTCATACTCTTCCCCCTACTCACTATTCTTATTTCTGGTGCCCAACTATCCATCGTAGCCCTTGGAAATTTGACGTCCCATTCCTCATCATGTCACGGGACCGTCGGTTTAAACCCAAGACTAACCAGAATCCCTTAATTCCCTCAAAGCTCATGATGCTAAGTCTTTCCTCTTCATAGAACCAAGGCTTGTGACCTCGTTCTAATCGGTATATTTTTCCTGGGCTTTCCTCCTTTGTAACATAGAGCGCCTCCACCAAACACTGACCCGATCTATCATTATTGCTATCGGAACCATCAGAATATCGGAACCATCAAATACCTTGTGAATGTTGAAAACTATTTTTGATGTGTTTATTTGATAAATCGTATATTGGTTATCACAAACCCAACTTCGCACATTTTTAATATTTGTTTCCAATCTGATCCGGTGGTGACCACTGGGCACTGGGCCATCAGACCATCGAGGCACCGAGCCTTTAACTCTACACCATCAACAATTCATATCTGATCTGGTCTGGTTAATTCTCATTCTCTGTGAAGATAGGATTTAGTCACCAGTTTCAATAACATTTCATGGATCATCATTGATCCTACCATGATAAATGATTGATCTTTCTCCTTCTGGAATGCACAATTTTCATATTCTACTACGCACCAAACCTTAAACACACTATCATTCAAACAACCCACTCCTCATGCACAGACGCATTAGATTCAAGTCTCCACACTTAGGACTATCCACACTCTATGATGGCAATCAAAGATACAAAATTCAACCACACACGTTTACATTAAAAATGGAACAAGCTTGTATTACATGGTAAGGCCTTGTTGGGCATGTATGCCTTTGTCCTGGATTTTACATTGTGTTGGCCTCTTTTCACAATGCATGTAGGCTTACTTTAAATAATAATACAACAAAGATCGGATAATTTCCAGATCCGATCTATCTTCAACAAACACCCCTAAAACTTGCTCACAATATGCTTAACACAACAATTACAAAACAAACCCTATCATTTGACACAATTATCGATGAAATCACGTCCTCTTGCCACGTCCGCCTTCTCGAAGGTTTGAGATTATGAATTTGACTTGGGGGGGGGCGTTCGCTCCTACATCAGACTCCTAGGGTAGAAAAATTTGCATGACCTCCTGATCATGTGTCTTCCTTGTTGCTTCATCTTCACTCTGGTCTTTCCTTTTCTCTATGCATTATTCCATCTAATGTTGATCTTCTCCTCATGCTCAACAATGAGTTGCAAATAACCTCTTTAGTAACAAGTCTTCTACCTTGCTACACAATACCTCACTAAGCTTCCCTCCTTACCTCAGTCTTTTGGTATTCTCCTAGTTCTCTCCTCTGGAACCTTCTGAGCACTCCTTGCTTTAGGTTGTTGCAAATCTTCTCGCTCACACGTAGAGAAATCTTTCCCTACTCTGATACCACTTGATGAAGACCGAAAATGGGGGTCCTTCGAATCGATTTTTCAATAAGTTCTATCCTCAGACTTGTGGGTTATCTGGTCCATGAATTATAGCGCTAGACACATCTCGAATGACAACAATAAAAGTCAAACATGTCTCCCTCAATTGCACCCTAAATCACATCTTGGAGTCTTCAATTCAGATCTCGCCTCCATGAAGTTCATAGGAACTTCACTCTTTTCATCGTCGATCTCGTACTCTTCCCCCTACTCATTGTTCTTATTTCGGTGCCCAACTATCCATCGTAGCCCTTGGAAATTTGACGTCCCACTCCTCATCATGTCACAGGACCGTCGGTTTAAACCCATGGCTAACTGGAATATCTTAACTCCCTCGAAGCTCCTGACACTAATTCCTTCCTCTTCATAGGACCAAGTCTTGTGACCTCGGTCTAATTGGTATCAAGTTCCTGAGCTTTACTTCTTTGTAACATAGAGTGCCTCCACCAAACACCAATCTGATCTATCGTTACTACTATCGGAACCACAAGAATATCGGAACCATCAACTACCTTGCAAATGTTGCAAACCATTGTTGATGTGTCGATCCAATAGATTGACTATCGGGTTATTAGACTTATCGGTTATTGGTTATCGCAAACCCAACTCCGCATAGGTTTAAATATTGTTTCTGATCCGACCCGGTGGTGACCATCGGGCACCAGCACATCAGACCACCGGGGTACTGGGCCTTCAACTATACACCATCAACGATTTGGATTTGATCCGGTCTAGTTAATTCTAGTTCTCTCTGCAAATAGGGTTTAGTCGTCGGTTTCGATAACATTTCATGGATTGCCATTGATCCTACCGTGATCAATGATCAATCTCTCTCCTTCTGGAATGCATGATTTTCACATTCTGATGCGCATCAAACCTACAACACATTATCATTCTAACAACATCACTCCTCACATGCAGACACATTAGATTCAAGTCTCCAGACTCGGGACTATCCACACTCTACGATGGAAATCAAATACACAAAATTCAATCACACACATTTACATTAAAAATGGAACGAGATCGTATTACATGGTAAGGCCTTACTATGCCTGGTCACCTTCAACATGGATTTTACATTGTATTGGCCTCCTTTCACAATGCACGTAGGCTTACATTTAAATAAGAATACAAAAAGGATCGAATAATTTTCATATCAAATCTATCTTCAACAAACACCCCTGAAACTTGCTAAAAATATGCTTAACACAACAATTATGAAACAAACCCTGTCATTCAACACAATTATCAAGGAAATCGCATCCTCTTGCCATGTCTTCCTTCTCGAAGGTTCGAGATTTTGAATTTGACTTGGGGGGGGGGGTGGTTGCTCCTGCATCATTTTACTAGGCTAGCACAAAACTTGAATTAGACCAGTTGTGACAATGTAGATAGAACCAAATCACTTTGGTATGGTTGCTTGGGAAGGAGTAGGACATAGGGTATCATCATTTTAGTTTTATGTTCCACTTCCAATCCTTCATGCAACACTATTTTGTATTTTTATTCGGGTTCTTACCTATCGATATGCCTTCTTCTTACCAATATGCCTCAATATCAACTTTAGGCTTGAGGTTGGCTTCCTTATACTAGTAACTACAATTTGAAACTTTAGGCTTGAGGTTGGCTTCTTTATACTGGTAACTACAATTGGAGGAAACACAAAGTTTAGAGAAAATGGGGAGTATGATGATAACGTTGAATTAATTTTTACTCTCCCAAATTAGATAGACAAATTTCAAAGGTGTTGGGTACATACATGTAACCTCAAGAATGGAAGTCACTTAGATGAGTCCCACACAACTTGGGGAATGCCAACCATATGACTTATTTATCCCCTTTATGGTCACAAGTAATCCCCTCCCATGCAATCAAGAGATATGAACTCTCCAAAGATCAATGGGGATTGAAAGGTGCATGGTTGACTCATCCACTCCCTCATCATAAGTATCTCTTTAGTTCCAAGTGTTATCCCTAGTGTTATATCATGCACCAAGAGCTACAGTATCCCGTGCATCAGGAGGTATGTGGTATGGGATTTAAGAATACATTTCAAATTTCCCATGGAGGTTTTAGGAACAATTTTAACACCTCCCTCTATAAGAGCATCACAATAAGCGCTTAAATTATTTTGTGTTTGTTTTTCTAAGATGGTTGGTTATAACTTATGAGAGAAAAAAGTATTTCTTATATTTTCTTGGGTAGGTAGGGTGCATTGTCACGGTCCTCAAGTTTTCTACCATGGTTGTGTCTTTTTCTATGGAAATGCTTCTATATTTATAGGTTTATATCGTTACCCCCCTTGCCTACAAGATTTCCTTTCTATTCTTACTTTGTTCAGAGCTCTTTTTGGAAGCATGTAACAAAATAGTATGAGTTAATTTCCCTTGCATTATATTCCTCAATATCAATTTGAATTTATACAAGTTTCTTTTTTAAACAATAACTGGAATATTTTATATTAATAAAAATAGGGGTGTGGTTGAAGGTTGCAATGTCTTACAAAAATCCCAGAGGCAAAGAAAAACTATGGTACTCCAGTAAGATACTAGTCTTATCTATCCTTAAATAAGTCATGTCTCCTAAAGGAGAATATACATTACAAAATATTACTGTATATACTTGAAAAAAGATACCAAGTATGCAAGCAGCTAAAAAGAGCATCAAGTACCATCCTTTGGATGATCAGGAGGGTCCATGTCTTCCTTTCATGTTTCTCTAGCTAGAACGTTCAGATTAGGAATGGGGCTATCCACTAATGGGGAAGAATAATTTGCAGTCGAGACTGTCTCCAACGCCAAAGATGTCTATGCAGATTGAGCCTGCAAATATTACAATTAGGAGTGAAGTGCGTCCATTTCATCATGTTCTTGACACATTGTAATTCTTTGTTGAATTAGAATTTCCAAAATAAACATCACCTAGGAGGACATACCTTGAACCATGATTTGAAGTTGTTTTAGAGAGCTCCATGAATCTTCCAAATTGTCTGACTATCCTTGGGAGGGCTCTAGTGCCCCACCCTTTTCATTTTCCATTATGAATGCTATCAACCATTTTCAATTGAGTATGCCCAAAGAGAATGAGAAACACTAGAAAAACAACCCGGTCTCGAGGCCCCTAACTAATGAAAAATCCTCTGACTAAGCTGCCAAATCCACAGTCCGGGCATCCAATTCCGCTTCTTCGCCACTACTTGTTGCTCAGGGTAGCTCTGTTAGAATTGTGTTTCGATCGCGCCTGGGAGTTTGACGGTCTGAATGCACCCGAAGTTCAAAGCCACATTGAAGTGTTGATGTCGACGACCCTGAGAATTTCCTTCACACCTAAAGACTAGAAGGAGGCTCCATTGACAAGGCCCCCAATCTCTTAATCGCAACCCTGAAATCCAAACAACATTCCCTGTGTGTTGCATTGAAATGTTCCACTCGGATGGAATTCCACCCTGACCTATGATTTCCCTATGCTTGTTGCAGTTAGTGAACCTATATCCCAAATCCACAATGAAATGCTTGCGCCAGAGAAATTTAAGATTTCTCTCATGCGTGAATGGGAAACCATGAGCTAACATGATGGAAAACATGGGGTGAACTAGGACGACCAATTTGTCATTAAATGCAAACATCTTGTCCTTGGCCTCCCACACAATCTCCATTACCTGCATCCAGTCGATCCTGCTACTAACTGCCTAAAATGTCCCACCGTGACCATGATAACAGCGTGAGAAGGGTACATAATATTGGGCCTTCCTTATGTAAGCATATGGAGGCAAACACTGAGCTGGCAGGTTGACTTCCATCCCCACACCTAAGTGCACCACCCGTTTGATGTGTATGTATTCTAATGTGATCAACATTAATTAAGGAATTATGGAGTGGGAGGATCTCCCATTGACGCGAAGAGTCCCTTTTTCCACCAAAGTGGTTAGGTTGGCTTGATTGTTAGCAGGGCCATTATTTTTCTGCAAGATATGACGAAATGATACATGGGGGATGGCCATAAGATTATGTCGGATTCTCTTGACTATAACACCCAATTGTGCATCCTTCGATGCAGATCCTTTAACAAAACATCTAATTGTATTCTTTGAGTCGTCGAGTATAATGAGCTTCTAGATCTACCTCTCCTTGGCCAGTTGGACTCCTTGTAGTAGGGCATATTCATCGGCTTGATTATTAGTGGCTCTACCTAGACTCCAAGCGTAGCGTAGCTGGATATTTCCCTAGGATAAAAAAAATGACCCCTCCCACTTTTACCACCTCATGAATTTATACAAGTGCATAATACATGAAAAATGTGATCACTAAATAAGTTAATGGTAACTTAATGAACATGTATTAGAAAGAATAAAAAATAGTTGATGACACGAGGGCACTACACCAACTTATTTCATCAATATCTTACCAGATGAAACATGTTTGAGCTAAATTAGCTTGTACTAATTGGAACATGTACTAAAATATAACCATGTGCCTTGCCATGTTTTCTTGGAATTACTTTTATGACTATTATGTCATTATCATTAAGGCAATTGGATTGCCTATCATCTTTGCATATTTTCAAGACATTCATGATAAAGTATAGTATAAATAATAACAAGTAAATATTCTTTTATAATATGAATTAATGAAATTTTATTATTATAAAGGTAAGATTGTTTAAAGAGTATATATATATATATATATATATATATATATATATATAATTTGAGTCGGTCTAATGATTAGGAAGATGTGTTTCTTTCTCGAAGGTCGGAAATTCAAATCTAGAGGGGGTAGGATATGTAAACCTCCATAGATTTTAGTAGTCAAATCAATGTATGAAAGGAGTCCCTTATCCCACAAAAAAAAAAGGCTCATACATTAATTTGGTATAACCATGACCTTAAAAGTAAATTATTATTATTATAATAAAATTAATATAAAAAAAAAATAACGAAAGTAAGATTAAACAAGGGCAGTTGTTGAGCAACAAGTCCCTGCCAAAAGCATGTGTCGTGCTTGAATGTTGTTTCAATATTTGTATAAAGATTCAACTAAGACAAATTTCAAACCATAGAGACAGTACGCCAAAGAAATAATAAAATTTATGTAGTGACAACAAACATACATTCCATCAATCGTTGGTTTCCATTTATAAATTGTTTCAGTTTGAACGGGTTAAGAAAGCTTAAAATATGAGAGGATCAACATTTTGCATCAGAGCTATTAATTTACATAAATGGTAGATTTTGAAACTAGAGAGTGTGCAAGGATGAATACGTGATCGAAGCCAGCTTATTGTCCCTGAGTGAAAGAAACAGAAAAACAATAAATGGAAGCTCCAGCCTGTTCATTCAAGAATTATAATAAGGACAACAAGCTCAGAAGGTGATAATTATTGTTCAACTGCAGGGTCAAAACATTTGAGTAAAGCTTGACTTAGTTCCAACAATGAGCAGATACCTCGTGTTTGTCAATACTTGTTTGGGAGCTGAAATCGATTCTCAATATTTATTGTTAGTCTTTGGTCATTTCCTCCCTCCATTCCATCTGTACATTGTGATGCAATATATTTAACTTGTTGGGATACAATATGATGGAATACGCTTAAAGGAACCATAACTGATAATATTGGATATTTAATTGTAGTAGTAATAAAATGTACCTGATCATATTGGACAATGAATTGTAGTAGTTAACATATAACATATAAGACAATTTTATTTGTGTCCTCCTAAACTCTTTGTATTAAGAAAAATGGATGAAATTGGACTTCATAAAACTCTTACATATCACAATTATTTAAAATAGAATTTAATGATACATCCATTATACGAGGGGATATACTTAGTATTTGAAATCCGAATTTAATATGTGTATATACTCAAATCCAAATATAAAAAAATTTAACTAAAATTCATGAAATTTAAAAAAATAATAATAATAATAAAATTTATCAAATTTTAAACTAAAAATTTTAAAATAATAAAATTTAAAAGAGTTTCATTTGTTAAAACCTATGCCAAAAACTCATGCTAGCACTAACAAGAATAGATGCACACCATTACAAATTTATTTCAAAGAAAGAATATTTTGTAATAACGAGCGATAGCATCATTAATAAGTTTGTCTTAAAAGAGGGAACTCTCTTAAAAATTGGATTTATTATAACCTTATTTGAAACAAAACCATGTCTATTTGAAACCAGCGTCTATGAATACTTGTCGCAAGCTTGACAAATACAAACTAAAACCGTGTCTATTTGAAACCAGAGTCTATTTGAAACGTGTATATGAATACATGCCCCGAAAAGTGTAAATGAATATGTGCATGAAGCTCGAAGACCTACTTGACAGTTGAAATCGATTGACACACAGGTTTGATATAATTCATAACTGCACTGAAGTGGAATGCTACATTACTTTTTTTCTACGGTGGAAGATTCAGCGCTGGAAATTCACTCCAGATATTTCTCCACATAGTGGTTGGAAGATTCCGCGCTGGAAATCCACTCCAGATATTTCTCCACATAGTGGCTGGTATGGGAGTGATAAAGCTTCGCAGTCCCAAGGGACACAGGTTTCGAACTCGTGACCTCTCCCCAAACTGGAAGAGTGTGCGCACGTCTTAACCAATTGTGCTATCCCATGGGACCAAACTGTTTAGTTCTAGCATTTACTAAGCAGTGTGCGCACGTCTTAACCAATTGTGCTATCCCATGGGACCAAACTGCCTAATTCTAGCATTACTTGAATTAGGCAACATTACTGATCAAATATGCACTTAAAAGTCTTTTAAGGTAAGATATGATAAGGGTGTGTCTCGGGAAGAGGCCAAATAAAACTTCCAAATTAAAACTTTAACATAAAAACCAAATGTGACTTCAAAATTTACATGACTCTATTAAAACTTTGGTTAAATTGTTTGGTTTCTGTATCATACTAATGCAACCATGAAAAATCGATTATTATAAGTCCTTGCAGCCGGAAGTGCGGGGACTAAAAAATGGTCATACTCTTCTTCGAATTATAAAAACATGTACTCGATGGTTCTCATGCCATGGATGAGAAGTTGTTTTATTTGATGGAATATAAGCGAAAGTTATATATTAAGACAAGAAAACTTAATATGTAATTAATTATTTGAAATATATAAAACAGAGGTTGAATGGTTTTTTTATTATATAAATGTTTTTTTTTAAGTTTTTTAATAATAAATGTTAGGTTAAGTTTTGATTTTGTTGAAATATGTTGTAAAGGTTGGTTGAATGGTTTTTTTATTATATAAATGTTTTTTTTAAGTTTTTTAATAATAAATGTTGTGTTAAGTTTTCATTTTGTTGAAATATGTTGTAAAAGTTTGATGTAAATCTTATTTGAATGTGGTATTAATGAATAATAAGAATATTGATTTAGTTTAAGGTTATAGTTTAATTCTATGTTAGATTGATATATGAGATCATTTTTATGGAATAAAGGTTTTTTTTTTTTAATAATTTGATTATTTATTTTATTTTAGAGAGGTGTATATATCTTAACTTTTTTAGATTTGAATTTATAATTTTTAAGGTGGAAATATATGTTGATGTTGATATATAAAAGGATAAATATTGTAAGATGTATTGTTCCATCGAGTGGACATACATGAACAATAATGTTGGACAAATGTTTAACAATGTCATGCAATAAAGCATATGATGACAAATTCCAGATGACAATAACATCGACCAATATTATGATCGTATTCTACATGTGTGTGGAAGTTATGACATGTGACACCCATGAGATAACACCTACAATCAATCTGGTCTATATAATTATGTGCTAACTTTTACATAAGTTAAGTTTCCCCTTCAATGTATTTTATCCTCACTCGTGTATTACAAGGTTAAATTAACTTGGCTTGACATAGTTCCAACTATTACTCATATAATTACTTAAAGGTTAAACATGTTTGTTTGTTTAAGTTTTGTATCATCTCACAAGATTTAAAACCATCCAACAAAATGTGAGAAGCCTTTAAAAAGTCACAACGAAGTCAAACACCAAATTGGTGGTAAACTTAACCCTTACGGATTTGAATTTACAATCTCTTAGGAAAAAACACATGTTCTTAACCATTAGGCCCACTTAAATTATGTACAATACATTTACAAGAAAATCTCAAAATTATCAATACATTTTTAAAAAATGCTATTATGAGTAACACTATTTTTAAAATTTTAATTACATTATTTTTATATGTTTTCTTTTTAATATCCAGTTTGTATTTCTTTTAATATTATTAAAATAAAAATGGTATTGTGAGTAACACTCTTTTAAATTTTGTTTTTTTTAATTTTAAATATATTGTTTTTAATTATTTTTTTTAATATCCAATTTATATTTCTTTTAATATTATTAAAAAAATGGTATTATGAGTAGCATTTTTTTAATAATTTTTTGAAATTTTGTTTTTTAAAATTTAAATACATTATTTTTATGTTTTTTAAAATATCTAGTTTTTTTAATATGTTATTTGACTTTTTTTTTCACATTATTATTAATATTATGATATTTTTTTTAAATTATTTTTTATTTGATTATATATTTTAAAATACATAATTAATTTAGGATATCATAAATTTTAAAATTTTAAATATTATTTTTAAACTTTATTTTAATGATTAATTGATAATTATAAATTTTTTTTTTAACTAGAACGGTTATGTTGCATTGATCGGTTTTCAGGCAGACCTGAATCAGAAAATTACATATCTAAAGAAGGTTGGTGACCTCTAACAGTGCTGCCAACCTTCTTGTGAACGTCTTGGGAAACCCATCCCA
>ML779721.1:189295-199415 GCA_009831015.1 Picea engelmannii | reverse complement strand
TATGGAATAAAGGTTTTTTTTATAATAATTTGATTATTTATTTTACTATAAAGAAGGTGTATATATCATAACTTTTTTAGATTTGAATTTATAATTTTTAAGGTGGAAATATATGTTGATGTTGATATATAAAAGGATAAATATTGTAGGTATTCTACATGTGTGTGGAAGTTATGACATGTGACACCCACGAGATAACACCTACAACCAATCTGGTCTATATAATTATGTGCTAACATTTACATAAGTTAAGTTTTCCCTTCAATGTATTTTATCCACTCATGTATTACAAGGTTAAATTAGCGTGTCTTGACATAGTTCCAACTATTACTCATATAATTACTTAAAGGTTCAACATGTTTGTTTAGAAGTCAAACACCAAATTGGTGGTAAATTTAACTTCTATGGATTTGAATTTGCGACCTTTTAGAATAAAACACATGTTCTTAATCATTAGGCCCACTTCAATTATATACAATACATTTACAAGAAAATCTCAAAATTATCAATACATTTTTAAAAAATGGTATTATGAGTAACACTATTTTTAAAATTTTAATTACATTATTTTTATTATTTTTATATGTTTTTTCTTAATATCCCGCTTGTATTTCTTTTAATATTATTAAAATAAAAATGGTATTGTGAGTAACACTTTTTTTTAAATTTTAAATATATTGTTTTTTATTGTTTTTTTTAATATCCAATTTATATTTCTTTTAATATTATTAAAAAATGGTATTATAAGTAATTTTTAAAAAATGGTATTATGAGTAACATTATTTTTTAAATTTATTTTTTTTATTTTAATTACATTATTTTTATATGTTTTTTTTTAATATCTAGTTTGTATTTCTTTTAATATTATTAAAATAAAAATGGTATTGTGAGTAACACTCTTTTTAAATTTTATTTTTTTAATTTTAAATATATTGTTTTTTTTAATATCCAAATTATATTTCTTTTAATATTATTAAAAAATGGTATTATGAGTAATTCTTAAAAAATGGTATTATGAGTAGCACTATTTTTTTTTTTTTAATTTAAATTTTTTTTTTTGTTTGTTAATTTGTGCGGGACCTGTTGGCTACGTGATTAACCTGGGGCATCTAAGCCGTCAAAATCACCAGGGGATCGCACCGGGCCTGAGCCACACCAACCCTTAATATGGTTGGATTTTTTGTCCCCGTAGGTTTCGAACCGGTGACTTTAACATCACGGAGTGGCTTAACAACACACTCCGTCACCGACTGTCCTACACCTCGGGGACTAAATTTATTTTTTTAATTTTAATTACATTATTTTTATATGTTTTTTTTTAATATCTCGTTTGTATTTCTTTTAATATTATTAAAATAAAAATTGTATTGTGAGTAACACTCTTTTTAAATTTTGTTTTTTTAATTTTAAATATATTGTTTTTTTTAATATCCAATTTATATTTCTTTTAATATTATTAAAAAATGGTATTATGAGTAGCATTTTTTTAATAATTTTTTGGAATTTTGTTTTTTTAAATTTAAATACATTATTTTATGTCTTTTAAAATATCTAGTTTTTTTAATATGCTATTTGACTTTCTTTTTTACATTATTATCAATATTATGATATTTATTTATTTTTTAAATTATTTTTTATTTAATTATATATTTTAAAATACATAATTAATTTAGGATATCATAAATTTTAAAATTTTAAATTTTATTTTAATAATTAATTGATAATTCTAATTAAATAATATGATTTTAAAACATTTAACAAACAATATACATTTAAAAACTAGTTATAAAAACAAATTCATTTGAAAAAAAAAAATTAATATCATTTAAAAAAAAAACATTTTTATAGATTTACAAAATGACAATTTTAAAGATTCTTTTAAGGATTCACATAAAAATAAAAGCCAAAATGTACATTGTATAATATAATAAAAAAGATTTCCTTTATTGACATCCTAATACTAATTAATAATATCCAATGAGTTGAGCTCATTATTTCCAATATGTACATCTTTATTAAGAAAGTTGATTTTCTTCTTGGACATCATTCTATTCTTCATTTGGGTGGTTTATGTTTAGAAGTTGTTCAAAGTTATCCTTTTCAAACAACCTTTTCAATGGTGGTTGAAGCTCTTTTGACATTTTTTCCACATGTGATGGACTCCTAAAATCTCATTTCTTTAAACCAACTTTTTGCATTTTATATGGAAGAGATTTAATAACATTAATTATTTGTTTAATAAAATTGTATTGTAATGTATCATTTTTAATGGATATGTGATTTCGTCCTTTCTATTAGCATACCTAATCACCAAATAAATAAATAAATAAATAGTAAAATACTCTAAACAAATATCAATTAAAAATGATAAATATTGAAGTATGTTTTCATATCTATTATATCATAAGTCTTACTTGAACTTGAAAACAAATCCAAAATCTAATCTCCTTCACTTCAAAATGTATCTATAAAATAATTAATCAAAGCTTACAATTTTTGGTAAATGTTTATAATTTCCATTCAAATCATTTTCTTGATATGATAGATTTATAACCACAATTTTATAACTCAATAATTGACTATATCTAACTATAACTTTTTTATGTTGGAAACATGACCATATATCATCTTTTGTCTAATGTACAAGATGTATGCTTTCAATAACACTCATAAATAAATCATTATTAGAGTTATAAATATTAATCTTAAGCTTGTAATGAATAAATAAGAATTCAAGTAAATTGTAAAAAAAAAAACATTAAAAAAACATTTAAAAATTATATATATATATATATATATATATATTAAAAAAAAATGAAAAATTTCGAGAAAAACCAAAAACTAAAGGAGGGAAGTTCCAAAGTAACAAAAAAAAACTATTAAAAACAACAAATTAAAAATTAAATTAAAAAGAATAACTTTTATCTCTAGAAACTCCCTATTGAATGTCTTATTATTATTGACATTAGCTTCTATTATCAATTTTGTATTAAGAATTTTAAAGGGAAAACACTTATATATAAATGGGTACTTCATTAATTTTATTATTTTTGAAGTGCGGCTTAAATTGTTAAATTTGTGCATCAAAGTTATTATTATTGGAATTAAAGACTAAAATCCATAATGTGAAAAGACATAATAGAGATATGCATTATTATGAATGTTTGGAGGAAATAAAAAAGTCTCTTAATGATATATATGAGTACTTTGATGTTGTTTATTGCGTTTGGTGGAGATATGTTTTCAATGATCAAATGGCATACTTTCAAACTCAAAAAATAGAGTTATATTTTTTAAGGCTCCATTTAGTTGGCCATAAAGTATGTCAAATGAACATGAAGAAAGAATTATTGTTGAACAACATGAATCTCAAGGTTTCATTGAGTCTTCACAACTAGAGGCAAGAGAAATGTATATTGGGTCTAGAAGATCATATGGACAATGTGAAGCCATGGAATACTTTTAAAGGGATCGATGTAAGATATTAAAGAGGGTTGCACAATTGTAGTTTTAGTGACTGTAGATCCACGTGGTTATCCATTCTGTGTTGCAAAAGTTATGAAGGTCGTAAATAAAAAGAAGATATTATAGAAATTGAAGTGCAATAGTATGCAATATATGCACACCCATTTAATGGTGTGTACAAGCAGAGATGGTGGGAATTATCCCACCTCCCAAATAGAAACACATGGGATTTGGTATCTAGCTACTTTAGACTGGCCTTCTTTTCTGGCTCAATCCTTACTCGGATGGTAAATTTTGTTGATTATTTGGGTTGGTTGTCATTGATGTCAACCCTTGAAGAAAGTCTGGTAGCGAATTCCGGTAGCACAAAGGTTTGGGTAATGGACCCAAGTTTGTTTGATGTATAATGGTATGAGTTTTAATATATTTGAAGGTAAGACTATTCTAGATGGATAGTACATGTCATGATATTTTCAGTGGTATGTGGAACGTCATGTAACTCCTCACGGTTAGAGAGTTATGTCCATGTGAAGTTGGAGAACCCTCATGAGTCATCTAGAAGCCCCAAAAGGTCAAAGTAGTCAAAGTGGTTGCAAAGAAAAAAATATTTAAATAATAAAGTGAAGTGATGAGTGTACTATAAGTCAAAGTAGATACAAAAGAAATTATTTAAATAATAAAGTTAATGGAGAAATTACTAAGTGGACAAGTGGTTAGAAGTGGGTTAGCCCTAAAATAAGGAAAGTGGGTTAAGATGGTTAGAAGGTAACCCCTTGAGGAAGCTACATGAAAGTATAAATAAGAGGCAAGGGTCTCTCATTTTATTACACTTGAGCATATTAAATATCTACAAGTGAATGAGGTAACCAAAGGATATCTAAGGTGAATTTCAGAGAGAAGGTGAAGTAAAGAAGGCCAAAATTCAAGGGAGGATAAATTCTTTTGATGATGCTTTCTAAGGTATGTTATTTACAAGTCATCTCACCATTTTCGCAATAATTTTTTTCTAGACTGATTCAGGCCAAGAAATATGGAGGTCATTGAGGAAACATATCCAAGTAGTTGTGATAAAAATTTCATCTTGTGGGTCGTTGTATTTCTGGAGTTACACTCCGTGGAAAATAGGGTTTGTGGTTAGTCATGAAACTAGTCTAAAACAGGTGTTTCGGGTAAAAACGTCATAACTTCTTCATAACAGATCCAAATTCAGTAACATCAAATGTATTGGTTAGAGTACAGTCTATAGTATTTTTGTACTATTTTCAGATCCATACAACAAATATTTTGTGTGGGGGACGCTCTACAAGTTCGCTCTCTAGAATAAGCCAGAATTCAACAAGGTATGCCATTTTTTCTACAACTCATTTTCTGAGAGGTTCCAAGTAGTGAAACCTGGAAGAATTGCATAAAAGACACTAAAAAACATTGTGTACTATTTTTAGATCTTTATTCATTATAAGTACATAGTTATTATTATTTCAAGTTAGGGTTGTTGACTAATCCAAAATTAGACATGTGAGACTAAAGTAAAGTTTGATGAAAATGCTAGTCTCTTGTTGTTAAAGTTAAGGAAGGTTTGTAGGTATGTGATCATATATACTAGGTCTATTACAGAGTTACAAATCACATTTGGATGATGAAATCGATGAGGGATTTTGGTTGAGGTTGAGGTACAGGTTGGTGCATGGTTGATGCACTTGTTTATGGTACAGGTTGCTTGGTGCAGGTTGATTGGTACAGGTTTACAACAGTATATCTAACAATGATAGTGTGGCAGTGGTTCCATCATTCTACTTATATTTCTGGGTGGCTGGACAGAGAAAGGATGGGTAGTTGTATCCACCTTTCGGTTGTAGCCAGGGAACATAGGGGGTTGTAGCCTCCTTATGGTTGTAGCTAGAGAAAGTGGGAGTTGGAGCTTCCCTCGGGTTGTAGCCTGAGAAACTAGGGGGTTGGAGCCTCCTTCCAGTTGTAGCTGGAAAACAAAGGAAGTTGGTGCTTCCAATGAATGTAATTCTTAAAGACATATAAGAAAAAACATTTTGTAGTTTTCTCCCGCTTTGGGTTTCCATGTAAAAACAATGGTGTATTGTGTATGTGTATGATTGTTCATTTGTTCATTGTTTATTTACTTTGCAACTATTGGATGATAATGCTACATTGATATAACACTTTCATTTCATGGTTAAAAGGGATTAGATTGCTCTATTACTAATTCACCCCCCCTCTTAGTAATCCAACAATTGGTATTATAGCAGGTTCCTTCATAAATCAGTTTAACCATTGAAAGGTAGATCATGGAGAGAAACAACATGTATAAAAACAGAATACCATAGTTTGATGGACAGAAGTATGCATTCTGGAGCAGAATGATGAAAACATATATACATGCACAGGGATTTGTAATCTGGCAATCAGTAGTAGATGGATACAAAAAACCAAGAGTTCCGCCAACAAGTGAAAAAGCAATGAAACTCAGTCAAAATAATTCCAAAGACACAATGCACTTCTGAATGGTCTTGGTGAATCGGTATATACCAAAGTTGTACACTGTAAATCCGCTAAAGATATTTGGGATAAACTTCAAAATATTTATGAAGGAGATTCAAAAGTCAAAACAGCAAAGATTCAAACTTACAGAGGTCAATTCGAACAACTAAAGACGAAGGAAGATGAGAATATTGCAGCTTACTTAGTAAGAGTCGATGAAATAGTGAATGCAATCATGGGATTGGAAGAATGAATTGAAGAATCTGTAATTGTTCAAAAGGAACTAAGATCTCTTCCTATGAGATTTGATCCTAAGATATCAGCACTACAAGAAAGAGCAGATCTATACTCAATAAGCATGGACAAACTACATGGAATCTTCACATCATATTAAATGAGAACTGAACAGTAAAATACATATATAAAAGAAGCATATTTCAAAGCATCCAAAAGGTCAAAGCAAAAGGAACATAATAGCAGCAATGACTTCTCAGAAGATGATGAAGAAGAAGTAGCCAACTTTGTTAGAAGATTGAACAAGGGAACCAATGAAAAATATAAAGGTAAGCTTCCATTGATTTGTTTTAATTGTGATGGTATTGGTCATTTTTCTAACAAATGTCCTCATAAAAAAAAAAAGGAATGATGAAGATTACTCAAATAGCAAACAAACATGTAAAGGAAAAAAGAACCAAAAAGAAACCTTTCAAGAAAATCTTATGCACCAAAGAAGAAATATCCTCATCAGATGAAGATGAAGTCAGTGATAGTGAGACAAAAAGAGTTATATTCATGGCAGTATAAGACTCTGATAAATAAGACACCGAAGAAGAATATGAAGAGGCAAAAGTTAACTGCTAATAAGAATTGTTGAATGCCATAGAAGTTATAAGAAGAGAAAACAAGAAAAACAAGAAGCTACAAGCATAACTAGACAAGAAAGAAGACACTCGGGAACTAGAACAAATGATCATGAAATTGAAGGTTCAAATAGAAGAAGATAAAATAATTTAAGAAGCACTCAAAGAACAACTAGAAGAAAGAGACAAGATCATTGGAAATTCGAAAGTAGAGATTGTCACATTGAGAAAGGATCTTCAAAAGAAAAATATGCAGAATAGTTAAAAAGTTTTTGATGACATTATCAGTAGTCAAAAGCCTCATCATGACAAGTTCAGACTTGAATACAATTAGATAGAAAAGCGATCAATATCCAAAGCAATAGAACAAGAAACATACCCAAAAAGTTATGCATAAACAATCAAAGAGAATAGGAAGACCTACAAGGAAGATTATGTTGGATTACTGAGAGGGGGGGGGGTGAATCAGTAATAGTGTAATTATAATCTTTTTTCTTCAAATGTTATATCAATGTAGAATTATTATCCAATAATGAGCAGTAAGAAATAAACAATCACACAAATACACAGTGCATCAATGTTTTACGTGGAAACCCAAATCGAAAGAAAACCACGAAATGTTTTTTCTTATATGTCTTGAAGAATTACATTCATTGGAAGCACCAACTTCCTTTGTTTTCCATCTATAACTAGAAGGAGGCTCCAACCCCCTAGTTTCTCAGGCTACAACCTGAGGGAAGCTCCAACTCCCCAATTCTCTGGCTACAACTAGAAGGAGGCTACAACCCCCAATGTTATCCGGCTACAACCACTTGCCCTTGCCCCATCCTGCCACCCTGAAGTAGAAGTAGAATGATGGAACCACTGTCACACTATCACTGTGAGATATACTGATGTAAACTTGTACCAATAAACATGAACCATGCATCAACTTGTAATCAACATGTACCATAAACAAGTGCACCAACCATGCACCAACCTGTAATCAACCTGTACCATAAACAAGTGCATCAATCATGCACCAACCTGTAATCAACCTATACCATAAAAAAGTGCATCCAACCATGTACCAAGTATGTTCCAATCATGTTTCAACTACTCATCAACTATGACTCATCAATATGTACCAACATCATCAACTATACACCTCATGTATGTGGGCCAACTCATCAACTACTTGTCTCAACCATGTACTCAACATGTACCACAACCAAAAGACCTCATCAATTTCATCATCCAAATATGATTTGTAGCTCTATAATAGACCTGATGTATGTGATCACATTCATGCAAACCTTCCTTAACTTTAAAAACAAGAGACTATCATTTTCATCAAACTTTTCTTTAGTCTCACATGCCTAGTTTTGGATTAGTCAACAACCCTAACTTGAAGGAATCATAACTTTGAACTTGTAATGTATAAAGATCTTAAACTGATACACAATGTTCTTCAGTGTGTTTTATGTAATTCTTCCAAGTTCCACTACTTGGAACCTCTCAGAAAAGGAGTTATAGAAAAAATTGCATACATTGTTGAATACTGGCTTATTCTAGAGAGAGACCTTGTAGAGCGTGCCCCGCACAAAATATTTGATGAATTGATATGAAACTATTACAGAGCATACTAAAGACTATCCCCTAACCAATACATTTGGTCTAACTGAATTTTAATCTGTTATGAAGAAGTTATGACATTTTTACCCGAAACACCTGATTTTGACTAGTTTTAGGACTGGCCACAAACCCTATTTTCCACGGAGTGTAAATCCCAAAATACAATGACTTACAAACTGAATTTTTTACCAAAGATACTTGGATATTTTTTCTCTATTTCATATCAATTTCACGGTCTGAATCATTATAGAAAAAAAAGTTATAGAGAAAATGGTGAGATGAACTGTAAATAACATACCTTAGAAAGCACCATCAAAAGAATTTACCCTTCCTTGCATTTCGGCCTTCTTTTCTTCACCTTCACTCAGAATTCCGGTTTATATATCCTTGGTTACCTCAGACACATATAGATATTCAATATGCTCAAGTTTAATTCAAATGAGAGAGTCTTGACTCTTATTTATACTCTCCAAGTAGCTTCCTTAAAAACATCTTCTAAGTCACTTGGCCCACTTTCCTTATTTTAGGGTTGGGTCCACATCTAATTTCTCCATTAAATTTATTATTGAAATAATTTATTTTGTATTCACTTTGAATTATAATACACTCATCACTTCACTTTATTATTTACCTTTTAAAATCTCTTAAACCACTTTGATTACTTTGACCTTTTGGAGCTTCTAGATGACATATGAGGGTCCTCCAACTTCGTAAGGCCATAACTTTCAAACCGTGAGGAGTTATGTGACGTTCTACATACCACCAGAAATGGTATGACATGTAATATCCATATAGAATAGTATTATCTGAAAATATATCATAACTCATATTGTTACCTATCAAACAAAGTAGAATGTTGCTCCACTGGTGCTTCATCGATCATCAATACAACCTACCCAATCTGCATCCATGTAGGCAATAAGTGATAGATTTTTTCCTTTTTGATACCATAATCCAAACTATTATGTTCCTTTGAGATATTTGAAGATCCTCTTTACTGCTAATACATGTGATTCCTTTGGTGTTGCCTGAAATCGTGCCACTTGTTCAACTGCATGCATTACATCTGGTCTGGATGTTGTCACATATAGTAGGCTGCCAATCATTGACCTATATTGTCTCTAATTTGTAAACTTTGAATCATCATATTTTCTCAACTTACAACTGGTTTGCATGGGAGTGATAACTGGTTTGCAATCTTTCATTCTGAACCTCTTTAGCATTTCTCTGATATACTTGGTTTGAGAAATAAAAATTCCTTGGTTGCTTTGACGTATGTGAAGTCCCAAAAAGAATGATAGTTCTCCAAGTAATGACATTTCAAATTCATTATGCATGTCTTTTGGAAATTTTTGGCTTAACCTGTCATCATCACTACCAAAAATAATATCATCAACATAAACTTCAATTAATAAAATATTACCTTGACTTACCTTAATGTATAGGTTGTTGTCTGCACTTCCTTTTCTGAACCCTGCCTATTGCAGATACTTATCCAGTCTGTAGTACCATGCTCTAAGAGCCTTTTTTAGACCATACAAGGACTTATTTAATTTACACACATAGTCTGTGTTCTCTAACAACTGAAATCCTTCTGGTTGTTCAATGTAGACTTCTTCTTCAAGTTCCCCATTCAGAAAAGTTGATTTTACGTCCATCTGATATACTTTAACATTTTTGGAGCATGCATA
>ML779721.1:117779-167051 GCA_009831015.1 Picea engelmannii | reverse complement strand
CCCAAAACCTCTAGCAACTCGGTGCCTGCCTGATCAATATGTCACAACCAGCAAATCTCGTGCCTCAATCTGAGCACACCAATCTCACAGCCCCTCTCGGCTCTCTGCAATACTCAGAGCTCTCCAAACTCATGGCCAACTTCTCGTAGAATCATTCCTCCTCCCAACTCCTTCCCCCCCCCTATTCCTCCTTCATCGCCTTCCCTTCATTTACTCCCCTACCTAATACCTTATCCCATTATTAATTATCTTATACATTCATTAAATATCTTATCCATTCATTAAATATCTTATATCTTCTCGAGATTCTTATGTGATCCCTTCTTGTATACGCAACTTAATTTAATGTTATATTTTATTCTCCACCTTTTATTTAATACTTAATTAATTAATTAATTAATATTTAAATGAATCATTAACCATCATGACTAACTCATTAATAATAATCAATTAGAAATGTTATTTTAAGACATAAATGTAGTTTAGCTAATCTTTTAGGATTATATTATTAAATTAATTATACTTAATAGTCAAGGGTCGTTACACCACAACTCACTACCTTTTGAGGCCATTTCTCCAAAACATCTTTCTTCACCTCAAGATTCACACTACCCCCTTTGTTTTTCTACATCACAACACTTTTCACACTATCCCCATGCTTCTCTAGATTTTTAACATATCCCAATATTGGGCACAACATCAGTCTTCCAACCTCTCTCTCTCTTCATTTAATGGATGCAATATGTACTTCTTCCCACATTTCTCCAAATGGTATGTATTATTATTAGGATCAAATGCAACATTTATATCATATTTCCATGGTTTTCCCAAAAAAATATGGAAGGCCTCCATTGGAATAACATCACCCAACACCTTCTCTTTATAACCTCAATGTGGAAGTTAATTTCACACTACTCATGCATTGTCTACTTTGTTCCCCTTTTGCAATTAAGACACCTTGTATGCATTTGGTTGATGTGTACCACTTATATTTAACTTATGCACTACTTTTGTAGATATTAAATTCTTAATGCTTGAGTGGTTGAATGCTTTGAGTTTCATTCAAGAGGTCTTGGGTTGCTCCACTAGGTTGGTTGCCTCTAGTGCATGCCTCACTTGATGTGCCTTTACTTTCCATGAACTGCATTTCTTAGTAAAACACGTTGTACACTTCCCCTCATTTCGAGGATTACCCAAGGTAAACCAAATTCTACAAAATCTCAAGGCATTTTCATCACAAGGCTCAAGGCCATTACAATAATATACATATTAAGAGCTCAACATGTCACTTACAAAAATTGAACCTATGTGGGAAGGATAGTATTCCTTCTAACAACCACTCAGGGTAGAACCAATTAACAAATGGTTGCCTCACTCGATGTTGCTACCAGGTCAGGCCTTGTAATTAGTGCCAACAAGTTTACATTGGGTACCATTCACAAAATAAAGAGAAGTGCTTGGGGCTTTCCCCATAAGGATTCCTTGGAAAAAAAAGATACTAAATTATCAATACTACCCCCATCAATAATTAAAGTTAACTTCCACCTCAAATTTGAATTTGAAGATTCTCTTCCTTTGTTATGGTTCTTTAGCAAACTCCTTCTCTAGTTGCAACAACACCTTTTAAGCATCATATTCTCTCCATGCTTTGCTTCGATTTCAACAACTTCATCCTTTTCTAGTGTTGATTATGTTGCTTTAGCAATATGGATTCTTTCCTCTTGTCTCCTTCTTTCATTATGCTACTCTAGATCATCACAAGTGATGTAGCCATACACTCCACATTTGTAATATATCCTATCAAATAAACCACCTCTACCTCTTCCTCTTATTGACCCTCTTCCTCTGTCAACACCACCTCTTCTCCTAGCATCTTGATCCACAATGTCGAAATTTGTGTCACCTTGTTCTCTTCACTCTCTCGGTTACCCTTTCCCAATTTTGAAACCTCTTTTCTATTTCAAGTTTGTTACTCCCTCAAAAAATTATATTCAATCTTCAAGGATTCCTAATAATATTTTTCAACTGAATCAATAATTAAAAAAGTAAATTCATGTTTATTGCCATAACTCATACCATTCACAAATTTGATAATTGATCCTACGCTTTATTCATTTTTCCTAGATTTGATTGAAAGTTTGTATAAATATTTATTTTATTCCTTCACTATCATCTTCATCTACTTTAGATTATGTAATATTCTTAACAAATTTACAGAGAAATCTAGAGGGAAAAATTACCCTTCACCTTAGCCACCATTTAACTTCAGATCTTGATCTTCTCCTTCTACCACTCTATCTATCCAACTGCAACGTATCCCACCACAAAGCTGCACAACTCTTTAATTTTTTACACCTAAATATTACCCTCATGGAATCATTGATCTGATCAAACATTAAGAATTTATCCATATCCATTATCCAATCAATTAAACCTTCAGGATTCAAACTTATAGAGTAGACATAGGTTTCAAGTCTAGGCTTACCTCCCAAATATTTATGGCTTTAATCATTCTTTCTTCAATTGCAACTACTCTCTCTAGTTCTTCTCACACGATGTTCCCTTCTTATTCTTCTTCTTCTTCACTCTCATCATTCATCATTGTTACAATACCTCTTCTTTATGACACCTCCATGACCTCCAATATTACCAACATCTGCCTCATCATTTTTTTCACATCTTCAATATCATCAACATCTTTTTTTCTAGGTCTTACGTTACCTAATCTTACTAGGAATCATCTTCCTTCCATTCTAAAACTACAACTATTCACATCTTCCCAAAGATGGCTCATTTTAATTATAGATTACCTTTGCAAACTACTGATAAACAATTATTGATGGGCTCAATACAACCATTAGATTCATAACAATGAGTTGCACAATAAATTCTAGATCCATTTGGGTTTCTTTCACCTTTATGATCCCATCGACTTGGTGGATGTATGAATAAAATGTTGTCAAGATCAATCACTTTTATTCTCTTCTATTTTCTCTTCTTCGTTGGCCTCTCTATTTTTCTTCTTCTTCCCCATCTGCGTAACTTCCACAATGATTTCAAAGAATCCTCACACTCCTTTCTTGGAAAATTATCCCCAAAATCACTACTCTTGTTGGAATTGTCTCCACATGGAGAAGCCTTCAACACTCAAGATTCTTCCAAATTTGGTACCACTTGATGCAGGTGTTAATCCTACAAAATCAGAGATCATATGGCAGATTGCAACCACACATGCAACTGCATGAAAAAATCATACAATACAAATACTCACAACCATTTTTACATATTTTACTCAAACAATGGCCAAACCTCTCAAAACTTAATACAATATTGAGGCCAACCCACGTGGTCTCTACAAATATCCTACATTCTACCCTACTTCTAGAAAGAGCCAAATGCCCCTTCTATTTCTCCACCTTGTTATTTATACATGATATTTAGAAGTTAGTTTCTTACATGAAGTGTTATCACATTAATTTTGCTCATACACGATATCTAGGTGATTGTTCTTAGAAGCATCACCAATGAGAAATAATGAAACATAATCATGCTACCTCATGGATACTTAAACACCCTAGTAATCTAATTCAACCATAAAGTTGGTTATTTATTCAATAGCATGACCAACCTTCTATTTTTTCTCATGAGTCAGATGGGAAAAAATTTGATACCCACACAACCCTTTTAAATCAGAAAATAACTATCTCCACGGTGCATTAATGGAAAATAGGCCTAGCTCAAGTGGTTCTAGGGTGGTTTACTAGGAAAATAAGAGCTCTCGTCTCATAAATGTTGAGTCCTTTGGACTCCCAAGGGTATTTATCAAGAATTAGGGATCATGTTTCAATGAGAAGCATTCACACTAGAACCAGTTCATAATTGAAGCTCCAACTTTTCCTTTAAATGAATTTAGCCCTGGGATAACATTTTAAATAGAAGAATAATTGTAAGTTTATACTGGAGGAATGAGATTAGAGACCAATCATATTACTCTCTCATCTCTACCATTCATTTCCCTTATGCTTGCTTGTGCTCTTTCCTCAAGGAACCAAGATTTCTTCATTCACCATAGTTAGAGAGAGATTTCAAGAAGGTAAAGGATCCCACTTGCATTCATTCACTCTTATTAGGTGGTGACATCACATATTTGAATATTTTACATTGGACTAATATATGAGTATTGTTGTTTCCCTCCTATTTTTGTATTTTGAAATGCAATGTTGTGGATAAATTTGTAATATATTTGCATGTATTAATTCTTATTGTTTGTTTGATATTATAATACTCTTTTGTTTGTCCAAAAACTATCATTTTATATTGTTTACCTTACAACCTATCTAAATCAAGGGGTTTGGCTCACCAATGCAACAAAACCCCAAACATGTGAAATCTATCCATTCCAAGTCTCATAGTAATTGAATTATCTGTAATTCATGAAATTCCAATATTCCAGTCACCAACAATCTATAGATGACAAGGAATCTTGTTGGTGCTCTAGGTCGGATGGTATTGCGTATAGATTCCAATTCGTTGACATGGTTGAAGGTCATGTGTCCTCCAATATGAATTCTATTATGACCCGAGGGGGGAATATATGGGGTTAAATGTATATGATATGATCCCAAGGGGGGCATATATGGGACCAAATGTACATGTAATGTGTAAATGTATAGGTAATATGTAAATGTATTTCTGGTTTATTTTGATATTTTAAAAATTTTGTTCATAACAAATTATGTGCCCAAAGTGAATTGTGTTAGGCCTTCATTTTACCATAAAATTAGAATAGGTGTAGGACCCATGCTCTATGACACACATTATCAAACTATTAGTCATTAATCTTTCCCCAAAGGTTACCTAAAAGTATAGTGCAAAAATCCCACAAATTCTTGGCAATAGCTTGATACTTTTGTGGATTTTTCCCATTCCCTTGAGCTCACTTATCCACATTCTCTTTGTCACAAAAATTTACATGGAGAGTCCCAAATATTGATGTGGGAAAGTCCCACAATTTCCTAAGTAGTTTATCTAAGGATTTCTTGGAATTGCCCCAATTTTCCCTAGTGAACAACTATAGTTAGGACTTTCCTTAGAACTCCCCAACAATGGAGTGGATCATTCACCAATTTTCCCAAGACATAGGCTTGATCTTTAGTCTTGTTGATTCTTCCATGGGAATAATCCATCAATATCACCCCAATATCTAATTGATTACAAAGGCATATTAAAACAAAAAATGAATGAGGAAAAACAAAGAAACTTAGCAAAATGGTTCTTACTCGGTTGGGAAAAAACAGATAGCCCAAAGTCAATTGCCTTTAATGAGGAATCATCATCCTTCTTGGAAAAAAGACTTCTTCAAATTAAACTCTTTGGGAATAAAACCTAACTAATGTGTTGACATGGGAAACATGTGCCATGCCAACATGAGGGAGGATTTCCTTATGGCAGGTCCCAATCAGACCTACTCTCATTTGCTATGGAAATTTCCACCAGTATGTGGGCCCGATTTCCACTAACTAAATGGATTTCTCTCTGAAGAGATACTTTGTCATTTAATCTAATCTAAATCCTAAATGAAATTTTAATCTACTATAAAAATGCAGTCCTATTCTAACTTCTAACTACTCCTAATCTAGAAATAACCAAAAAATTAATTGCAAGCATATAGTTTTAGTTATGGAAATAGAAATAATTCACTTTTCTCAATAAGAAACCATACTAGCATACCCATCTACACATAGATGACATTTAATATGTCCTTGCAGTCGAATTCATAATACATTCATAATTATTTCCTGCAAAACCAATTGACGGAAATGACAAACCGCTCACATCTATAGAAAACAATCAATTTACAATAGTGCACCATTGCATGAATAGACCATGAATTAGCTTCTCCCTACATTCATTCTTTAAAAAACAATCCTCAGATAGAGGTACAATAAAAATCCAACAACTTTCAAATCCATCCTCAAGTTTGATAAAAAAATATACAAGACCCATTTTTGGGTTATCTAGGCCCCCCTTTGACTAAGGGTGAAATTGCATTTATAATATTTCTCATTCACTACCCCTATGACCGTTCCTCTTCTAGATTCTTCACCTCCTCTATTTCTTGTGCAATTACAACCATTCCTCTTTCTTGACTCTTCACCTCCTCTCTTTCCTATCAAAGCAAAATATAAAAAATGAATCATAGTCAACGATAAAAAAATATATAAAAATTTAGTTATATTTGAGTAAAAGATTAGAGATTAATAACTACATAAATATATTAAAATATGAGAAATTTTTATTTTCAATTAAGTAATAAAAAAAAATTATATTATTCCTCAAGTTCCTATCTTTCCAATGAGCTCTTGTTTGCCTGATTTGGTTGTCAGAAACTCGAGTTATAGAATGCGAAAAAAAATTGTGGTTAATATCCAAGCAAAATATTCTCCTTTTTTCTCTCAATTTTATGGGAATTTATGTTGTCAATCTGGAAAAACTAATTCTTTCATTGTGTTCCTCACACTTCCATATTTCTAACAAGCCATTTATTTCTCAATTTGGCCACCCAAAACTCAAGATATGGCTCCCAGAAATCTGCACTCAGCAACTGTTGATCTCTCCTCCAAGTAGATCATGACCATTGATCTTAGATGCTAAATGTTTTATACCACATGCATTGTGGGAAGGGATTGCAATGGATTTGTATGTTTTTTTTCCTCCCAAGGTAATTTGTATGTGGAGTTAGGATTGGTATGGAATGTTGACCCCGTGTTAATGTTTTGTACACCCCTGAATCCAGAAAATAGAAAATAAAAATAATAAAAAAAAGAAAAACCAAATCATAAATAACGTAAAATAAATAAATAAAAAATGAACCTGTATGTGCATAGGGGATTTTGATACCAGGAAAATTAAAAACACATGAAATTGGAGATGCCCGGTGGCTTTTTCAAACTGATAGGTAGAGATATAAAACTGGAAAACTCATGGGGCATGGCTCGCCATTATCATTATTAAATATATTCTCTACAATAGATATTTGACTAACAACCCTAGAGGTTTGATATGGTCAAAAAATAATAGTTGATTAACAAGTTCCATAAATAGAAAAAGAGAAAATCAATTAATCACCCAACTAACTAATCTATGCATACTCGGTTAATCAAATTATTCTAGAACTAACACGAGTAATTACCATACTCCAACACTCCCCTTTAATTATGATTGATAACAACATTAACCATTACTTTTGACAATCCCTCTATATGCTTACATAATCATGATTTCCTACTGTTCTAAGTCTCATCTAGGATTACAACACTTGAAAACATTTTTACATCCTTTACTTTTGCATGCTAGCGCAACTTTCCCTATGCTCTACAAGCTTTGTCTTTCTTTTGCTCCAAACTTTATATTATGCATACCTTTTCTTATTCATCATCTTTTTCTTTACTCTAGTCTTCTTCTTCAATATTTCCTCATCTTCTTTATTTTATTAATTCAGTTCTTCTTCTGCATCTTCTTTTACTTCATCTACTACTAACTGAGCATCTATGTTAACCTTTGTAACAACATTTTCATTTTCTTCCATCTTCTATTCCACTGTTGCAAAAGCTTAAACAACTCTGGTGATTTCCTTTATTTGTTTTGTTCCTTCTTCTACTACATCTTTTCCATATCCAATTTCATCTTTATCATACTTGGTATTTGCAAGCCATTCCTTAAGAAATGTTAATTCTACCTCATTGTTAGCACTAGAATTCACCTCCTGATTGCAGGGGAGGTAAGCCTAGTACCCATCAGTTTGTATGTCACAATGAATAAATTTAAGGGGGGTTGAATGGGCGCAGACTCAAAATGATATTGCTTTAACTCATAAAACTGGACTGGTATGCACAGGCAGATGAGGTCTTGATTCAAATTCAGTCAGTAAGGTGTAGTATATGTGAATAGGAGGAAGAATGGTAAGTAGAACGTAAAGGTCTGTTATGGACATCCGGTCTTCCAACAGCCCAAGAAGAAAAAACTCAGAAAACAAGATCCTCTTCGATTCAGAGTTTTAGGAAACTGATTGAAGTTATAACCAGGCTGAAATCAAACATACATCACAATACAGTTACAACAACTCGACTGGATCATCCTGCCCGAGCCATTCAATATCAGAGGCAAAAGAGACGGAAAAGAAGGGTGACTTAGATTAAATAAGAAATCTCAAATCCCATTACATAATCAAAGAACCAGAGCTTCATCAACACTTTACAATACGGGAGCGTAGCTCAACCATCGACCATAAAAAAAATATCGAAACTGCATAAATATACTCAGAATTGCTGCAACCACCAGGAGTGTGATCGAGGGGGTGTTTTCCCTAGGAAGTGGCATTCTGGCAAAGAAAAAAATGAAAGAAGAGGGCTCAAAAAACCCATCAAATGTTTTTATCCTAAGTCGGGCGATCATATGACATTTTGGTGCCCACGCAGTCCGATTCATCTTGCCAGCTACTTATCATTAGCGTCCACATATGTCAGCCAAGTCCTCCCTGCAAGTGTCCAGCAAAGCTCCAGATGGTGAAGTTCGGAGTGTAGCACGTCCTGATCCCGGTGCAGACAATTCATGAAAGTGAGGCGGCAGTTGAGATCTCGTCTCACCCCATAAATGGAAAATAGACAGAGAGCAGTTGTAAAGGTAGACTGTCAATTATGGATAGATTTTCATGTAAAGCACATAACTGTGTCTGGCTCGCATCTGACATGAGGACGCCTGCACAATCTGACAGAGCAGGCACCGACTAAAAATGTTAATGCGGTGGTCCGATCACACTCTTGGTGGTTGCAGCAATTCTGAGTATATGTATGCAGTTTTGATATTTTGTTATGGTCGATGGTTGAGCTACGCTCTTGTATTGTAAAGTTTTGATGAAGCTCTGGTTCTCTGATTATGTAATGGGATTTGAGATTTCTTATTTACTCTAATTCAGCCTTCTTTTCCGTCTTGTTTGCCTTCTTTTTCAGTCGTGTTTTTGTAACTGTATTATGATGTATGTTTGATTTCATTCCAGTTATAACTTCATTCAGTTTCCTAAAACTCTGAATCGAAGAGGATCTTGTTTTCTGAGTTTTTTCTTCTTGGTTTGTTGGAAGACCGTATGTCCATAGAAAACCTTTACGTTCTCCTTACCATTCTTCCTCCTACTCATGTATACTACACCTTACTAACTGAAGTTGAATCAAGACCTCATTTAACTGTGCATACCAGTCCAGTTTTCTGAGTTAAAGCAATATCATCTTGAGTTTGCGCCCATTCGACCCGCCTTAAATTTATTCATTGTGAAATAAAAACTGATGGGTATTGGGCTTACCTCCCCTGCAATCAGGAGGTGGCTTCTAGTGCTAAAATTTATGGCGTCGTTGTCAGGGACGAATTGATCTACTGATTCTAAAGGTGCATCGGACATCAGTACCATTGAAGATTACAGCCTCCACCTGGCGACTCCACTGTTTTAGTTCTGGATCCTAAAGGCAGACACACGAGGTCCACTTCACTACTGCCTCTAGCAACGTCTGAAGTTGACCCAGAGGAAATTATTAGAAAGGGAAAGACCACTCAAAAAGGTACCTCCACAGTTGTACCAAGTTTTTCTGATAATTTGCATAATCCCTCTTTACAAACTCCAATAGTTGTTTCTGATTCTCCTATTATACAAACTATTGGAGTTTCAAGAAATTTAAATTTTGGGAGTTTTCTTGCTGATTTCTCCCCTCCTATTCTTGGTTTGGAAGGAGAGATCTTTGACACCCCTTTCTCCCCCGAAGTTGTGAAGTGGAAGGAGAGATAGTTGACCTTAGAAGACTTTCCTACTCCTCCTCATATTAGAGTTGTTGCAGTTACAGAAGGGGAAACCTATGTTACCTCTAGCCCCTCATCTTTATCTCCTAATGTTCAGCCTTTTCCTTTTTCACCCAGAAGCACAGCCCCAGTCTCTCCTGTCTGAACTCCATCTCCTCTTGTTTCTCCTCTGGTTCACATCCAAATGGTAGGTGCTAATCCTCCTAGGAACATGATGGCTAAGATATTGGTTGCCAGATACGCTCATCTAGTTTTACCTCATCCTATGAATGCTCTCCCAGCCACGGACTACCTAAAGAACATGCCCCACTTCACAGGAGAGGGAGACGTGACTGCAGAAGAGAACCTTGCATCCTTTTATAGATTTGCAGAGATTCAGGTCATCGAAAATGAAGATGTGTGGATGAGATTTTTTGTACAAAGCCTTGATGGTGATGTCAAGGATTGGTTTAAGGACTTGCCTCCTAGATCTATTGACGGGATTGCTGCTCTGGATGATTCATTCTTAAGACATTGGGGGAATAAAAAATATCTCCTTTATTATATTACAGAATTCGAGGCACTTAAGAGAGAAGAAGGGGAATCTATTTTAAACTTCTCAAAGAGATTTAATAAGATGTATAAAAATATTCCTGTTGAAATTAAACCTACAAAAACCTCTGCCAATATGACTTATGCTAATGCTTTCGACCCTAATTTTTGTCTCATGTTGAGAGAAAGAAGAGCTACCTCCTTGGCTCATATGCAAGATGCAGCCATTGAAGTAGAATCTAATATATTGGCATTTGATAAGCTTAGGAGTAAGGCTGATAGAGACAAAAGAAAAGGTAGGTTGGAAGGTTCGACTTCTAGTTCTTTTGTTGCCCCCCCTCAAATGGATGAAGTAATCAAACTACTAAAGTCACTTTCTGCTAGAATGGAAAGGATCGAATTGGAAGGAAAGCAGAGCTATAGGAATCCCCCCAATGTTGATAATAGGGGTAGTTTCAAAATACCAACTAATGCCCCTCAGAGCATCCAAAGAGATCAAAGAGGGCGGGATAGGGATGATCAAAGAAATCAAGCCCCTCTCCAAAATAACCTTGTCATTGATGAAGAAGAAGAGGAAGAGGAGGTTGATCCCAAAATCCATTGTCTTGGGGATACCTCCTCATTTCCCCATTTAACTCAATCTGCATATGAGGAGTCTCTAATGGACAGCCAACTAAATGAGCTGAGTAAAGGGGAAAAAACCAGCCACACTCCAAACAGATATAATCTGAGGTCCAAACAAAAAGAAGGGAAATCGGACATCCCTGATCGGCCTACCAGAGCAGAAAAACCTGCTAAAGATATTGCAGACCGAAGCAAGGAAAAAAAGGCACAAACCCCCCCACTAGTGGTCAAAAGTCCTATTCCAGAAGTGAGATAAATTCTAAAGCCCCCCTCCTCTTTCAACTTTGAGCATGAAATACAAAAGGTTAGAATCCATGTACCCATTTCAAAGTTGTTCAAGCATGAAGGCTTCAAAAGGTTCCTCTCCAAAATGTTGCAGCTTGAACCTTCGTCTCATTCCACAGACTCAGTAAAACTCCAAGATGAGAAGCATGCAGTCATCCTAGGTCCTTTGGTAGAATATAGAGATGATTCATCCCCTCCCTTCTATACTTCACTGAACATACATGACAAGGTGTTACACAATAGTTTAATGGATTCATGGGCATCTCACAATCGTATGCCTAAGATTGTCATGGAAGAGCTCGATCTGGAGATTACAAAATCCTACCATGACCTATATTATTTCGACTCTAGAAAGGTCAAGTGCCTTGGTGTTATAAAATACTTGGAAGTATCTCTATTCCAGCTGCCAATGAAAAGCGTGATCATGAACATCATGATAGCTGATGTTCCCCCTAAGTTCGGGATGCTTCTTTCTAGATCTTGGATAAAAAGACTAGGGGGAACTTTGCATATGGAACTCACCTATGCTACCATTCTAGTGTTTGGGGGTGAGCATAGGAGACTTTACAGGGAAGCTTAGTTGGCCTACATTATTAGTGATGAAGCAAACCCCACAAACCATCCTATATTTTCTCTTGACACAGATTTGGGATCTAGTTTGCTACAACTCACCAATGCTCCTGAACCTCCTCTGGAAATCAAAAAGCGGCCTATTACTTTTTGTGAAAATTCCCCTCCTATTACCTCTGTGTGGAAAATGTTCTTCGATGGAGCCTCTTCTAAGGAAGGTGTTGGTGCTGGAGCGGTTCTTGTTTCACCTTCTCAAGAGACTATAGCTCTATCCTACAAGTTAGAATTTGAATCTACCAATAATGTGGCAGAGTATGAAGCTCTCGTCTTAGGTTTGAGGGCCGAAAAAGACATGGGAATTGAAGAGATATCAGTATTTGGGGACGTTGAGTTAATTGTCCATCAAGTCATAAATCTGTACCAAGCTAAGCACCCTAGGATAATAAGTTATAGAAATGAAGTGTGGACCTTATTGACAATTTTTTCCTAGCTTTAAACATTTCATTTATTCCAAGAGAAGAAAACATCATGGTTGATTCTCTGGTTGTTTCAGCAAGCAATTTCAGAGTCCCTTTGCCACCAAAACTCAGGTATTATGTAGAAGTAAATTATAGACCCTCTACACCTGAGGATGTCAAGCATTGGAAAGTATTTAAGGATGACCTTGAGATAAAAATATTCCTTGAGACTGTTGATGAGTTTTTTGCACTACATCTTGATCAAGATCAGGATTCTGAAAGTAATCTCATGCTGATGTTTTCTTGAACAAAATCGCTAATCACCATATTGTTCAGTTTCCTAGCAATCACATTCTGAAGGGACTAGTTCCTTTGGAAAGACTATTTGATAGAAATGATGTGGCAGTGAAAGTTAAAGGATCGGTTGATGATGTTGATGTAACTGAATGCAAAATTGGTACAGAGAAAGATCCAAAATTTGTCAAGTTGTCGAGCAGCCTGTCAAGGGAACAAAGGGTTGAATATGTTGAGCTATTAAAGGAGTTTGTTGATGTGTTTGCCTAGACTTATGAGGATCTCATAACATACGACACAAGCATCATTGAGCATAAGATCCCACTAAAGGAAGAGGCCAATCCATTTAGGCAAAAACTGAGACAGATCAACCCTATGATGTTGCTTATCACAGAGAAAGAGGTAAAAAATATTTTAGATGCCCAGATTATCGTTCCTTTGAGGTATTCTGAATGGGTGGCCAACTTGGTCTTAGTGAGAAAGAAGAATGGAGAAATCAGACTTTGTGTTGATTTCAGGAACTTAAACAAAAGGTCCAAGAAAGATAATTACCCATTGTCGAAAATGGAGCACATATTGCAGAGGGTGACAGGTGCATCCAAGATGTCCATGATTGATGGATTTTTTGGCTACAGTCAGATTTCTATCTTACCTGAGGATAGAGAGAAGACAGCATTCACCACTCCATGGGATACATTCATGTATGCCAATATGCCCTTTGGATTGATGAACACAGGAGAAACTTTCCAGCGCGATATGGACATCGCCTTTATTGGGGAAAGGGATAAATTTGTAGTCATTTATCTGGATGACATTACAGTTTTATCTAGGACTGATAATGAACATTGTCATCATCTGAGAAAGGTCTTCCAAAAATGCAGAAAATTTGGTTTCTCCCTAAATCCCAAGAAGTCATTGTTCGCTATGAAGGAGGGGAAATTATTGGGGCACATAGTATCAGCTGAGGGAGTAAATATTTATCCCAACAGGGTGGAAGCCATCCAAACCTTAGCACTCCCTAGATCCAAGAAATAAGTTCAGTCTTTCTTGGGGAAGATTAATTTTCTGAGAAGGTTTGTTTCTAATTTTTTTGAACTGGTGAAGGACATTACAATCATGTTGAGGAAAGGAAATGAAATCAAATGGACTGTTGAATCTCATAGATCCTTCGATCAAATAAAGAAGGTTGTGACCGAAGCACCTATGCTCATCAGTCCTAATTACTCCAAAGATTTTATGATTTTCTCATTTGCTTCATTTGACACAGTGGCAACTATTTTGTTGCAAAATAATGATGAAGGGTTTGAACATCCCATTGCCTTTTTCAGTAGGGCATTGAGAGATGCGGAGCTGAAATATGACATCATGGAAAAATAGGCCTATGCTCTGGTTAAATCCCTCAAATCCTTCAGGGCCTATGTTTTTCATTCAAAGGTCATTGCATATGTCCCTTCAAATTCTGTGAAGGAGATCCTCATTCAGCTTGACATAGACAGGAGAAGGAGCAAGTGGATTGCTAAAATCCTTGAATTTGACTTGGATATAAGGCCCACCAAATTGGTTAAGGGTCAAGGTTTAGCCAGGCTGCTGGCTTAATCTAATTGCAAAGTCTTGAGGGTGAATTTCATCAACACTTGCTTAGAAAATCAGCAGGATGAGTTGTCTGATACAAGTTCTCAAGTCAACCCTCCATTAGCAGGATGTTCTTGGTACAGGGACATCATTTTCTTTCTACAGAAGTTGCAGCCTCCTGATGGAATGGAAAAAATAAATATGTGAGCTTTAAAGCTCAAATCAATTAAGTATTACCTCATTGATCAAGTTTTATATTGGAAAGATCCTCTAAGAGTGTTGTTGAGATGTTTAGACCCACAGGAAGCCCAAAAGATCATGTCTGATTTTCATGACAGTTTTTGTGGGGGACATCACTTCTGGAGAACCACAATCTACAAGATTCTCAGAGATGGTTATTTCTGACCTAGCCTATTCATTGATGTTTTTGCTAAAATCAGGGCTTATGTCAAGTGTCAGAAATTCTTAGGAAAACAGAAGCTCAAGTCCATGCCTTTGAAGCCTATGGTAGCTTCAGGACCCTTTCAACAGTGGAGCTTAGATTTTATTGGGGAAATTCATCTTGCTTCAAGTGGTCAGCACAGGTGGATATTGACTACCACAGATTACTTTACCAAGTGGATAGAATCCATCCCCACAAGGAGTGCTTCCCACAAAGTAATCATTGGTTTTCTTGAAGATATTATGGCAAGGTTTGGTTGTCCAAAAAGAATTGTCACTGATAATGTTGCATACTTCAAGGTCAAACCATTAATTCTGTGAGCAGTTTGGAAATTGCATTGATTCACTCAATTCCTTACTACCCCCAAGGGAATGGACTGGCAGAGTCCTCAAACAATATCCTTATAAATATCATCAAAAGATTATTAGAGGACAATAATAAATCATGGGATTCAAAGCTCAAGTTTTCTCTGTGGGCTAACAGAGTGACAACAAAGAGATCTCTTGGTGTCTCTCTTTTTCAGCTTGTATATGGAGTTGAGGCCATCTTTCCTTCTCAGTTGGCCTTACACATGGCAAAATTTTTCCAGGACTACCAAGGAGAGCCTGATGATATGCTCATAAGAATACAACAATTGGTAGAAGTGCAGGAGACCAGAGAGCAGCTACTGGACAGAGCATGTGATCATCAACAAAAGATCAATCAAGATTTTGACAGAAAGGTAAGAAACGAGGATTTCCAGTTGGGAGATCTAGTGCTAAAATGGGATGCACGCAAGTAGGACAAAGGAAAACATGGCAAGTTTTAATCCTTGTGGATCGGCCCCTTCAAGATATCTACGAAGTTTCCAAATAATACTTACAGGTTGCAAAATTTGGAGGGTTATGAATTTTTTGGAGGCCCTGTAAACAGGCATTTTCTGAAGAATTTTTTTGTTTAATCCATGAATGGGTTCCCATGTCATTATAAATATCATTTTTCCTTTTGTTTATGCTTTTAATAAGTGACCCCACAACCTAGCAGTAAGGTGACTGAAGCTGCAAGTTCTTGGTAGCTCACAGGGAGCATACCATCCCCCATGGAGCCTAATGTTAGCAAACATTATTGATCAGGGGGTGTTTTCCCTAGGAAGTGGAATTCTGGCGAAGAAAAAATGAAAGAAGAGGGCTCAAAAAACCCATCAAATGGTTTTATCCTAAGTCAGGCGATGATATGACATTTTGGTGCCCACACAGTCCCAGTCATCTCGTCATCTCCCTATCATCAGCATCCACATTTGCCTCCCAAGTCCTCCCTGCAAGTGTCCAGCAAAGCTCCAGATGGTGAAGTTCAGAGTGCGGCCCATCCTAATCCCGATGCAGACAATTCATGAAAGTGTGGCGGAAGTTGAGACCTCGTCTCACCCCATAAATGAAAAACATGCAAAGAGCAGTCGTAAAGGCAGATTGTCAACTATGGATAGATTTTCCTGTAAAGAACATAATTGTGCCTGGCTCACATCTGAACTGAGGAGGCCTGCACAATCTGATAGAGCAGGTGCCGACTGAAAATGTTAATGCGGTGGTCCGATCAAACTCCTGGTGGTTGCAACAATTCTGAGTATATGTATGCAATTTTGATATTTTGTTATGGTCGATGGTTGAGCTACGCTCCCATATTGTAAAGTTTTGATGAAGCTCTGGTTCTCTGATTATGTAATGGGATTTGAGATTTCTTATTTAATCTAAGTCACCCTTCTTTTCCGTCTCTTTTTCCTCTAATACTGAATGTATTAGACATGGATGATCCAGTCGAGTTGTTGTAACTGTAATGTGGTGTATGTTTGATTTCAGTCCGGTTATAACTTCATTCAATTTCCTAAAACTCTGAATCGAAGAGGATCTTGTTTTCTGAGTTTTTTCTTCTTGGGTTGTTGGAAGACCAGATGCCCATAGCATACCTTTACATTCTCCTTACCATTATTCTTCCTACTCACATATACTACACCTTACTGACTGAAGTTGAATCAAGACCTCATTTTCATGTGCATACCAGTCCAGTTTTCTGAGTTAAAGCAATATCATCTTGAGTCTACGCCCATTCAACCCCCCTTAATTTTATTCATTATGACATACAAATAGATGGGTACTGGGCTTACCTCTCCTGCAATCAGTGGTTGACTTCTAGTGCTAACATTTATAGCGTCTTTTCCAAGGATGAAAGTGAAGACATTTCCCTGGGTAGAACGACAATGAGCTTCTGATTCTGAAGGTGCATCAGATATCAGAACCATTGAAGATTGCATTTTCACCTAGCGACTCCACTGTGGTCAATCCACTGTATCGACTCCACAGTTTCGGTGTGGTTTCCTCTGGCTACAGCTATAGCCCCTGGGAAAACACAACGATCAGATCTGATCTTTGATGGTGAACAAAGACCAGACACACTCATTCTGCATATCTTTCACCTGGTGACTCCATGGTTAAAGAATCGATTGGCGACTCCACTGGTCTTAAATGGAAAAAATCTTGGCTCGGAGGTTTTCTCCTTTTAATTTTTCTATTTCTCCTGGTTTTCCTAATGTTGTCCCTACTATGGATGAATGTGGTGATTATTTGCCCATATTTAGAGAGTGTAAAGACGACAATCCTTCTCAACATCTTCGTAAGTTTCATGAACTCATGCATCAATGGGAGATACATCATCGGGATGTATTATTAAAAATGTTCATGATCTCATTAGCAGGAGATGCTCTTGAGTGGTATCATTCCTTACCCCCTGCGAGCACTTCCTCCCTAAGAGAATTTCATGCAGTTTTCAATAGGCACTGTCAAAAGTTTTATTCCTTTGAGTTTATTTGTCATAATTGTTGTGAGGAATATGAAGACCATGATCAAGATATGGTTGTGTCTAATGAGGACCATGAGGAGGAAGAAGATTCTTTGGGTAGGCTGATGGAGCTGGTAAAATCACTCTCTGTCGAGATAGAAAGGTTCAAATTTGAGGAAAGCACAGAGGATTTTCCAGTCCTTAAAGAAGATGTTCTTGGCAGCTCTACTGAGGATGATGATGAAGATTTCATAATTGTGGAGGCCTTGCATTTTGATCTTGATGTGCCTTTTGATCTTGATGTGCCTATTGTTTCAAGCTTTGATGATTATTCAGATGAGGAGCAACAGAGCCCTGCATCACAATTTGCTGACCTAGGGAGCATCCAGCCTATATAAGATAGCTACGAATCAGATTCCAAGCTAGATATGCAGGATTTCCAAGAACGTATTGCTGAGTCCCATCCTCTGTTCGTTGAAGAAAAATATTATGAGGAAATCATCCATCCCGGGCCTGCAGAAGAGGCTGAGAAGCAGATTGAAGAGCAAATCTTTCCCACGAGTCTTGTTTATGATGATTATGAATCTGACCCTTGGGAGAGCCATGAAGAAGAAAAGAAGCAACAAGAGGAGTAGTTTATCTCATGTTCAGAGCCTGTAAGTGAGCATCCATCATCTAAGGTCAGTTATCCTGCATCAGTTTCTCATCCACCTATGTCTACCAGAGATATTCATCCATGTGTGAGAAGTTGTGTGACAGAGCAGGTTGCCTGTTATAAATTTTCTAGAGTTTGTCGCTTGGCTTATGAGCCCGTGAAGGAATACATGGAGTTGTATTTCCTTCATGTTTTGAAGCTGCTCAGCTTTAACCTAACCTCAGCATTAGGAGGAAAGCTGAAGGATGTAACCACTATGTTGTCATGGTTGCATCATCTATTATTAATCACGGACAGAGTGAAGGAGCTTCTAGTTAGGAAGTTACTTGAATGGCTATGGTGGAAGTTTGCTTTCACCTAGAACTATGTAAAAAATCAATTAGTATAGGAATGTACATAAATAAGCTCCTTTAGAGCCCATGTATTTTTCTTTCGTTTTAGGATAGTGTGCTTATCGGCCTTTAATCCTCAACAGGATTTTTTTTTAGCATGAATCCATAGCCCAATGCAGAAGGTGACTGGAACTACTTGTTCTTGGCAACTCGCAGGGAGCATGCCATCCCCTGTGGAGCCAAATGTTATCACATATAATTGTCAAGGGCAGCAGGTCGTCCAAGTTCGTGGTCTTCACAGGAAGCGTTCAAGTGCAACATGCAGAGCAGCTCATTTCGGGCTTAAAATACAAATAGACGGGTTGAATTTTGTCAGCGATAGTGATTCCAGGAGAATTCCAGATTAACGTCCCCCGGGTATTTAGGATTTGAAAATTGCACGAAGTATAGTGCCATGAGAAAGGCCGAATCCCGAAGTCCCGAAGCAGATCTCGGTCGTCGATTTGAAAAGGAAATATATGATCCATTGATTTGAAGAGGGAAGATTTGAGCCGTTGATTGTAAATCCTCACCCAATATCACAAGATCGATGGCCACAATCCATTGCAGGGACACGATGTGCTCGGGCGATAATTTTCTTGAGCGGTCCCGCAATTGAAGCCGTGGTTTGGAAAAATTAATACATGGCAAAAGGTGGTGGATTGCGGGTTTAAAAGCGGTGTGAACCCAAACCACATTTGAGTGGCCCCGCAATCACATGTTTATATAGCATCTTATCCGAGAGTAGTGTGTGGTCGTCCCCTGGGCATTAAGACATGTTTCAATCCCAAGAAAAGGAAGTTAATGAAGTGAGGTGGCAGTTGAGACCTCGTCTCACCCCATAAATGGAAAACATGCAGAGAGAGACCATAAAGGCAAACTTTCAATTATGGACAGATTTTCCTATAAAGAACATAACTGCGCCTGGCTCGCATCTGACATGAGGAGGCTTGCACAATCTGACAGAGCAGGCACTAACTGAAAACGTCAATGCGGTGGTCCAATCACACTCCTAGTGGTTTCATCATTTTTAGTATATATAGGCAGATTTGATATTTTTTTAAGGTCCTTGGTTGAGAAGAGCTCCCAATTTTGTAATTCTTGTGATGCCAGAGTTGTTCTCTGGTTATGTAATCGATTTGAGACTTTCATGTTAATAGAATTCAGTTTCCTGTTTCTTTACATTTTGTCTGTAAATGTTGTCTGAAACACTCGGGTATGGAGGATCCAGTCGAGGATCGTTATCCTGTTATGATGTAGGTTTGATCATGGTGGTGTCGTGATCATTTTCATTCATTTCCATGTGTTGTCTTTTCCCTCTCACACTGCATGGCTCGGGCATGGAGGATCCAGTCGAGCTGTCAAAGTTGCAGGATGATGGAGGTTTGATCATTATGTTGCTATGATTGTGTTGCTTGCAACACATTTCAGTGTCTGAAGCATGAACTGAGGACTTCTCTTGAGTTTGAGTTTTTCATCTTCAAGCTGCTGGAAGGTCGGATTCCCATAGCAATCTCGTTCACCTCTCTCACTAAGTCTTCCCTCTACTCTCTCTTTAACTCAAATTTCCTGACTGAAGTTAATGTGGCCCTCACTTCCCTGTACATATCTTGTCCAGTTCTGTGTTGAAACATCATTCAAATTCTAAGTTTTGTCCATTGACCTCCATCCATATAAAACCAACATCCACCTAACTGTGATGGGTACTGGGCTTACCTCCAACGCAATCTGGAGGTGAATCCTAGTGCTAACACATAGATGTGCTAAAATATTTGTACGACAAAGCATTGTTGTGAATTGGTCATACTAAAAGTTGTGCAACCTAGTGCTTTGTATTTATCACAAATAACCTAACAAAGTATTGTGACATATTATGTACAATCCAATAATTCAATGGTTCGTTCATATAAGATAAACAATCATGATAAATCTAACTCCATAACTTTGTCTCTTCCTCTTCTTTGATTTTTTATTTTGTGCATGTGTGTGTGGGAACATGTGAAAGAGAATCTATTTGATCTTCCCTTCATTAGATTATACACCTATGGTATTGTAATTAGGGCTACCCAAATGGGTTGGATCCAATGGTAAGGAATGGGGAGTTTTTCACCATTAATTTAGGAATGGTGTGCCTCCGAATGAATGAATGAAATCCAATTATCATACATTTATGAAGAATTCATGCTTCATTTCCTCCAAGAAGAACAAACAATTACATCGTATCCCTACTTATAATGATGAGGATGGATATGCACTTCACATCCCTACTTATAATGATGATGATGGAGATGATAATGAATGGAGGTAGCTTAAAGAAGGAAGGTGGCCCCTCCAAGCGAGGCAGCTCCAAATATAGTTGTCTTCTCTAAACTGGTGATAGAGACAACCCTGCTACTCATGCTAGGTGGCAAGGTGGTGGTTGGGCCTTGAGCCGAGGGGATAGATGTTGGAGATTGAACTGTGGGAGAGGAGATCGAGCTTGGTAGGGTGGCGACTTTAGAATGAGAAGCTTTATTTTAATTCTAAAATTATTTATAATTTTAAAAATTAGGGAAGTTGTATGTATGGAAAGATTTATCTATTTATATATCATATTCACATACACATTCACTATCATATATCATATTTACATACATGTTCATCATATTTCCACGTTTTCTTCTTATATTCTTTCATATTAACATATAAGGAAATTTTCAAAAATTTAGAAGGATATAAATAAATTTTCAAAAATATAGAATGACAAAGGATGACCAATAGATTTAAAAGGATAAAGGATGACAATGGTGATTCCATCGAAAAACCAAAGCTTAAATAAAAATGATATGTTTATGTTTTTCAAATATTATATTTATTTGAATTTTTTTTAATCATTATTAACAAAAGAGGCAGGGTTAGAGGAGAACATTGTCACAACATAAAAAGTGTTTGATTTACCATGTGACTAGGTGACTTCGATTTTATCTACAGTAGGAGCAGCATACATAGTAAATCTAGAATCTAGACTATATATGCTTATGATTGGGGTCTTAGGCATCAAAATCCATTTCTTAAAAACTCATTCTTTGTTTTTGTAGGGTTAATACCATATTTCCTTCATGGCTTGGGGTTATAAGGCACTTTTTGAATTAAAGAAAATTAATGTACACCTCCCATAAAGAAGTCATTATAAAGTGATGGCCATCAAGCCGAGCCAAGTATTAAAGGGCCTCCAAGTATTAAGGGTGTCCCATCTCTTGATATTAGGTGGTTTGACGAGTTTGCTTCTTTTTTTGTGAATTGTGATACACATTTATTATAGCAGCATGGGCCTTTCTTTTGACCCTCCTGGACTTTCACATATAAAAAAATGATCTCCCTCTCAATTTCAAGAAATTTCCTATTCAAAAATTTAAAATATGCAATTTATCAATCCCTTATTTCAACATAAAGTGTATGTTACCTTATTTTTACTCTATCGTTTTTATATGAGTTTTCATGACCATTGTCCATGCCCAAGTATCAAAACATTCCATTTTCTCATATGTTAATTATGTTTAGGTTTTTTTAAGGAGTTCTTTTATTATCATGAGAGTAAAAGAGAATATAGGAAGCTTGAGACTGAGCTCGCATATCCCCGCTCAAATAACAAACATATGTTTGAAAGTATGAATAGTCGCAAAACAAAGTATCTCTGACATGCCTCCAAGTTTTATCACCTTTTCCTAAACCTAAACCTAAGAAATCAAAATACAATTAATATGCCCAAATTAGTTTCATCACCATATTTAACTTTCCTTTGCACTCATCTCATGTAGTAAATGGGTGGTTATTTACCATTGATTAGTGAAGAACATCCCACATTGTTGGGTTGTAGGTTAGATTTTGACATGGAGTTTTTTTTCTTCATTTTCAATGGATAGGATAGCCATATTCACCCAATGAGAAAAACTTTTAATATGATGGAGATGAATGAATGACAAGTTTTATCGAGATTGATACCTACAGGGAATATAAAATTCACCTCTCTTGATATGTTGGGACTTTGAAGGATTGACACTTAAGCTAGAAATATCAAAAGATACATTGGACACTGCACCAAAGTTCATCAACTACAAGTGAAGGAATGGGGAAGTCATACAAGAACTCAATCCCATGTATCCTTCTAGAAATACATTGTCTACAAATCAACAACATGCATTCAACATAATCCTACAACACTTACAAGAAAAATAAACAAAAGAGCCATTGAATATGATCATCCAAGGAACTAAAGGAATAGGGAAATTCTACCTTATAAGTTGCTTCAAAGAAGCACTCTCTTCTCAAGCAACATTTGGCCATAGCCCAATATTGTTTCTTGCCCCTGCTGGAGTTGCAACATTTGACATACATGAAACCACTATACATGCAGGACTTAGGATTTATATAAGGACATGAATCCTTTACATGGTTGGTCCCTTACAGTGTTCCAAGAAGAGATGAAACATATTAAATACATTTTAATTGATGATATGAGCTTCATAGGATCTATACTTTTTGTGTTGAGTGAGATTCGTTTACGTGAGGCAATTCCAAAAAGAAACACTACTCATTTGGTTATCGCTCAATAATTCTTATAGGAGACTTGGGACAGTTGCTTCCAGTAATGGACAAACCTCTTTATGCAGGATCAACTCCAAGGATGAATTTATGGACAACCTTTACCATTGTAATCAATTTGGAAACGATGTTTCACAACAAGACATTTCTAGCACCCAGTCCCAGTTTCGACAGTTATTGACCAACATTCATAGTACTACACCAATAATATATGATTGGAAACTCCTTTAGTCTAGGACTCACATATTATTAGCAACTGAAGAGCATCAAAGGTTTGACAGTTCAATCCACCTCTTTGCAACAAAAATTCTTGTGGACAACCATAACAAGTTCATGCTCCAATCCTTGAATATGCCAATCGTGCAATTTTCCACAGAATCACTTAGTTCTTCAGAAGCACACAAATAGGTTGATGACCAAATAGAAAAACATGTCTTATTGTGTATAATCCAATGAGTTATGTTAACCTACAATTTATGGGTCCAAGGAGGATTAGTCAATGTTGCTATCAAATAGTCATGCAAATTGTATATGCACGAGGAAGTAACCCTCCAAATTTATTGACATGTGTTATTGTGTAATTTGATAAATACATTGGCCCTCCATTGGACCAACCCCAACCAAAGCATGTACCAATTCCACCCACAATGGAGTAACAAGAAACAAATCCCCCTTAAGATGGCTTGGGCATTGACTATACATAAATCTCAAGAAATGACCTTAACAAGGTCTACCATTGACATTGGAAACATTGAACATCAAGGAATGACCTTCACGACAATGGAATGCACTACTAATATAGAAAGAATGTGAATAGTACCATCACTCTCCTTCAAATGCTATGAAAAAATGAAGGATATTGCTTATGTCTCACTACAAAAAAAAACACGCTTATGTTCTTTGTCACTTAAATTCTAGATTATTTTGTGTTGTGATCATACTTCTATACATGGAATGTGAGACTTGGTCCATTCTTCTATATTTAGTACTCAGTGAAGCTAATAATAATTGTGTCAAATACTTGCTAACAAATACCTATCAATCATATTTTGACCTAAATAATTTTCACATGTTCACTATTTATTTTCTCCTTTGTGCATGCAAATGATTAATATGTCATTATAACGTTGCTCATGAAATACTATCTTATAAAACAATTATTCAATAATGTTATCTCTGGTGTTGCCTTTCCCCTACTTCGGGGGTATGCTAGTTTACCTCTCCCATTGTTGTGTGTGAGCTTGACTATAATTATGGCCTTGGGTACCTTTAACAAGATAGGTAGTTATAGATTAAGCATGCCAATATTCAATATGGATAGTACATGACAGGGGTGATGCAGGCTTCATTTGGTGATTCTCTTATTGTATGTGTGGTACTCCTCAGTTTGTGTGAGTCTAATTTTTGGTTCCATTTTCGCTTCTAACCATCCAGTCATCCCCTCCTACATTTCGACCTTTTTCCCTTCTCGTGTTATAGCCACTCTCTTTGGAAATATTCCTCAAGTCCGAGAGGGGGGTCATGCACGATGAGGCACTGGTGCACATTGTCGGTTTGATGCCCAGTGAGGAAGCATGATATCCTCAACAAGTGGTATGTCTAGTGGGCCTGATTCTCTAGGTGTAGAGAGCAGTCAAGGTTCAAAGGCTGACCCAGAAGAAGTATTTTTTTGGGAGTGTAAGGTGGAGTGGTTCGAACCAGGTGATGAACCACTCAATGAGGAGCCTCAACCAAATTCAGCCTCTCCTCTTCAGGGTGCAGCACCACCTCTTTCTTAACCCCATGTTCCACTTCCTGGTGACTTTGAATTACATCCCCAAATTGATACAATTGGAAGTGATCCTGAGGAAGGTATTAGGAAGGCTCGACTGGTGGAGGACCAACTATAGTTTATTTTTGAGCTAAGAAGTGAACTTGTTGATCAAAAATTTAGGATGGAGTAGCTTGACAAAAATGTGGATTTGATGTTAAACCTTTTCTCTAGCCAGCAACAGCGTTAGCAACATCAAGAGACACCACGATCGATTGTCCTATGTCCATAATGGCCATCTCCTCTTCAGCGGTGACACTTGGACAACCTGCCAAATGACCCACTTTATCCCACGACTAAGTAACCAATCTCAACTTAATGTCAGTTTTTCTTATAGTTTCTAGTCTAGTAATCATTTTACTGGTTATGTTTTGTATTACACCTAGAACCTTGTAGAATAGTTTCATAATTTTGGCCCCTCGAGGGTAACTTTCATGAGGATTGGTCTTGGGCTTGGGTTGGTTTCCTTTGTTGGAATCCCAAGCACAAGGAAAATATGTTTGTACTTTTTCCCTGATCTTAGAAGGTAATACAATATTCTTACTTACAAAAAAACATCAATTAAAAATGATAAATATTGAAGTATGTTTTCCTATCTATTATATCATAAATTTTACCTAAACTTAAGAACAAATCCAAAATCCAATCTCTTTCACTTGAAAATGTATCTATAAAATAATCAGTCAATGCTTGTGGCTTTTAATAAATGTTTACAATCTCTATATTCAAATCATTTTCATGATAAGATAGCTTTATAACCACAACATTAGAAGTCAATAATTGGCTATGTCTAGCTGTTACATTTTCATTGTTGAGGACATGATCATAAGTATCATCTTTTGTTGGGATATTTAGACACTTAGGAGTTAGTTAAGACCTACTTGGTCTAATGTGTCGATTAGGTAAAAGTGTGTTTCTTAGTGTGTTTATTTAGTATGCATTAGTATGCATTTGTAGTTAGGAAATATGATGGCCAGAATATGTTCTCGACATAGAGTGATCTGACAGTTCATATTCTCCTCAATCTTAACGACTACGTTGATCTATGTCTTAACACCTGATTGGTCCATGATATCTATTTAAAGAGCATGGAGGTTCATTTACTGATGATTGATTGTGAGAAACTCTCTTGTAAAATCTCTATGTAATATTTTTCTTTTGCATTAATAAACTGCTCCATATGGTCGCATTGGTTGGGGTCGTGGATGTTTCCTCGTAGGGGCTTTACCACATCAAAACATTGGTGTGTTGATATTTGATATGGTTGTGTGAGTGGTTACTGAAGGTGTTCATCCTCTATTGGAATACCTGTGTTGTCAAACATGGTATCAGAGCCTATTTGAAGACCCACTCATGTTGTAGATCGAGATCGTGAACCCTAGTTACCTCATCTATTTTTTCTTCCATTTTTGTACATTTATGGGTTCATAGGACTACTCCATTGCATCCAGAGTGTTCGTTTCATTCAAGAACGTTTTTCGTTTCATTCGAAAATGTTTCTATTTTCTCAAGATACAGTCATTTCAACTAGATCCGAAGGTATAAACCCTGAATACGCCCTTTTTAAATTTTTGCAGAGTATTATTTCAGTTTTATATTGTTTGTTTTAGGGTTTCTACTCTTTTAGATCTACATATGCTCTTTTCCCTGTGCCCTGTGCGATCTCGGAAAATCAGAAATAGATAGGAAAATGTGCATTTTATAATTAATCTAACCGAGATCTAACCCATGTTGTCATCGAGAAGCGAAAATTGTCTTGTGTGAAAAGTATTTTTTATGAGCACGCTCTCCAAGGAAGTCTTCCACAACAACGACAACACCCCCAATCTTCATGCTAAACAATACAATATGTTTTTCTAGCCCACTTGGTTAAAAGTTGCTTTATTAAGTAAAAGGTCTTGAGTTCGAGTCTCTATTTTTGTTACTTTTTTTGAAAAAGATCATGCTCAATTGTAAAGTGTATTTCACTTCAAGTATAAAAGTGAATCATTATAAGTAGCTTTAATATTTTATTTTAGAGTTATTTATTTTGCATGCATCTTTCTTTTATAAAGTAACTTCATTGTAAAAGTGATCCCCACTTATTTTTATAAAAGTTGGTCACTTCATAAAGAAACTTATTTGTAAAAGTGAGGTTATTTGGAGGGGTATCACCACCACGTGGTTCTTTGGTTACCGTTTATGCATTTTTTTTAAATGCATAAATTTCACATCCAAAATACGTTTTCAGTGTTGTTTTTTTTTAATCGCCTAATTTTCGAGATCTTTCCATCCAAGTCATCAGTTTTTGTTTTTAAATCCATATTATCTGCATATTTAATATGGCTTCTTCTAGCAATTTTTTACTTACCAACACCAACTACTTCCAATGGAAATCCCTTATGGAGGATTTATTAAGAAGTAAAGGCTTGTACTGGATTACCTTGAGAAAAGAAAAAGAACCCACTGATGTTAATAAGAAAATCAAATGGGATAATGGGAGTGACGAAGCACATGGATTGATCAGAATGTCCATCTCTCTCGATTTAAGGTTCAAGTTCAAGAAATTGATGACCCCGATGAATCTTGGGAAAAGATTGAATATGTGTTTGGTATACACAATATTATTCGAGCACATCAATTAGGAAATCAAACATTGAATTTAAGTCCAAATTATTTTTCTTTCATTGAAGACTATCTATCTAAGTTTAAAACACTCGGAATTTTATGTCAAGAATGTGAGATAAAGTTGGAGGAAGAGCGTTGCATCTATATTATCTTTTCTAAGCTAGGTAGTGCATATTTTGTGTTTGTATATACCTTTTATGCCATGAGAGGGGCTCTAGGGAAAGCTTATCAAAAACCAACTCTTGAGTCATTTTTTGATGTTTTGATTAGAGAGCAATATAAGCTTGTACAACTTGGAGTGATCGGCACTGCGGGTACCTCCAACAAGGCCTTAGTCGCCTAGCATAAATATAAACCCAAGAATGCCAAAAAACAACATCTTTTCCACAACAACAAGCAACATAAGGGTCCCAAACCCACTCAGATAGCTTCAACTCCTAATGGTGACAAAGGAGAAAAATCTAAAAATAAGAAGACTGACACACATTGCAACTTTTGTGATAAAGATGGTCATGATGAATCAAAAAGTTTCAAGAATGTGGCAGCTTTAGAAGAAACGATGAAGAAGCACAACATCAGTATTGATTCTACTTCTTCTTCTTCTTCTCATGGACATGCACTTTCTACTTCTGGTTTCTCCTTCAATGCAACTTCTACTTCTTCTTTTGATGAGTGGATTATTGATTATGGGGCATCTTATCATATGGCTAAGGATAAAGACATATTTTCTACTCTAAATGAATGTAACACCAAGAAAATATTTGTTGGTGATGATAGATCTCTTAATGTTGTAGGATTTGGAACAGTTCAAGTAGATAATGGTCATTTCAATGATGTATTATGTGTTTCAAGTCTTTCTTGTAACCTTCTATCAGTATATCAAATCACTCATTCGGGTGAAGGTAAAACCGTAGAGTTTTCACCTCACCAAGCTGTAATCAAGGATCTAAAATATCCTAAGCATGTTCTTGCAACTAGAATTGTTGATGATATTACCATGTTGTACAAGTTTGATAACTTTGGGTCATCATCTTTTCCACCAGTTTTTGTTGCTCATAGCGATGACTTGAGAAAACTTTGGCATGAGAAATTTGGTCATCTAAACTATCATTCATTGCAACAACTATGTAATCAACAAATGGTGATTGGTCTTCCTCTTGTTTCATTCAAATATGGTGTTTGTGTCAGTTGTGTTCTCAACAAACATCATCGGGACAATTTTGACAAACATGCCTCTTGGCACGCCTCGGGCCCTTTGCAGCTTGTTCACAGTGACTTGTGTGGTCCACTTTCTTCTCCTTCTTTTTCTGGGTGCAAGTATTTCTTAAATTTCATTGATGACCTTTCCAGACATACTTGGGTTTACTTATTAAAACTTAAAAGTGAAGTTTTTGACAAGTTTCTGGCCTACAAGGCCCGTGTAGAAAAGTAATCTAGACATCAAATTCAAAGGTTAAGAACAGATAATGGAGGCGAATATGTGAACAATAATTTTACAAGATATTGCACTACATAGGGCATCCAAACGCAACACATTATTCCATATACACCACAACAAAATGGTGTTGCTAAGAGAAAGAACCACACATTAAAAGAAATGGCTAATTGTATGATCCAATCTAAGGGATTAACTCTAAAGTATTGGGCAGAAGCCATTGACTGTGAAAATTACATCGTAAATCGCACTCCCACAAAGGCTCTTAAAAATATAGCATCGAAAGAATCTTGGACTAAAATTAAACCAGATGTAAGTCACTTCTGTGTATTTGGAAACATAGCATGGGCCCACATTCCTAATGAGAAAAAGAAAGCATTGCAACCTAAAAGTGAAAAGGTATATTTTTTGGTTGTTCTAAAGATGTCAAAGGTTATAGACTTCTTCAACCACATGGTAATGAAATTATTATTAGAAGAGATGTTAAATTTGAAGAAAAATTCTTGGCCTACGAGGCTAATTCGGCAATTGTGTCTTCTTCAGCCTTCGAGCCATCTTCGGAATTTGTACCTTCTTTGTTCCTATTCTAGTTTCTTATTTAGATGATGACAGTGAGGATGAAAATCCACATCCACCTGCTCACCTTCCTCCAGATGAGTCCATTGAACCTAAAACAGCACCAGCATCTTCACTTCCTATATGGCTCCGTTCAACACAAGAAGTAGTTGGTGATCTTGTTGATATTCCTTCAGATTAGCATCAGACACATTCTCATTTCCAGTGAGCCTCTTCTCTTTTGGCTCAAGTTTCAGAGAATCGTGATCTAGATACATTTGTAGAAGCTTCATGTCATCCAAATTGGGATACAGCAATGAATGAAGAGTATCATTCTTTAATGGAAAACGATACTTGGGATCTTGTACCTCTTCCAAAAGGAAGAAAACTTGTCAAATGTAAATGGATCTACAGAACTAAGTATGCATCAGATGGAAGTGTTGAAATACACAAGGCTCGGTTAGTTTCCAAAGGATTTTCCCAAGTTGAAGGAATTGACTGTAATGAAACATTTTCCCCTATAGCCAAAATAAATTCCATCTGCCTTGTTCTTGCCCTTGTTGCCTCACATAAATGGGAGGTTCTTCAGATGGATGTTAAATCCATCTTCTTGCATGGGGATTTGCAAGAAGAAATATACATGGAACAACCTCATGGATATGTCCATAATGACTCTAGCATTGTTTTTCTCCTTAAGAAATCTCTTTATGGTCTTAAGCAAGCTCCTCGATCTTGGTATGCCAAAATAGAAAGCTTTCTTATTGACAACAGATTTTCTAGATGTCGTTTTCATCCTAATGTCTATACTAATAAAGTAGGAATCCATTTCATAATCCTTGTCCTTTATTTTGATGACCTTATCCTTACTGGTAGTGAATCAAAAAATTTAAACCATGTGAAAACCATCCTCAAGAAGAAATTTGAAATGACAACACGCAGCAAACACATTGAGCTATGCATGCACTTCATCAGAAATCTCATTCATGATCAAGTTATTGAAGTGCTCTTTTTCCCTGTAGAATATCAAGTTGCAGATATGTTCACAAAGTCTTTGAAAAAGAAAAGTTTTCCAAACTTCGATCTATGTTAGGAGTTTAGGAAGTTGTCATTAAAGGGGGATAGGCTCTAATGCCTCCTTCCTTCTCCTATTGTGTCACTGATGTAAATCCTTCAATCCTATCCCAAGTTGTTCTTAAGGGGAGATGTTATTATATTTAGACACTTAGGAGTTAGTTAAGATCTACTTGGTCTAATGTCTTGATTAGGTAAAAGTGTGTTTCTTAGTGTGTTTCTTTAGTATGCATTTGTAGTTAGGAAATCCGACAGTCACGATATGTTCCTGACATAGAGTGATCTGACGGTTCATATTCTCCTCGATCTTAATGGCTACATTGATCTGTGGCTTAGCACCCGATTGGTCCATGATCTCTATTTAAATATCATGGAGGGTCATTTTCCGATGATCGATTGTGAGAAAATCTCTTTGTAATATTTTTATTTTTCATTAATAAACTGCTCCAAGTGGTCGTGTCGGTTGGGGCCGTGGATGTTTTCCCGTAGGAGTTTTACCGCATCAAAACATCGGTATGTTGATCTTTGATCTGGTTGTGAGAGTGGTTATTGAAGGTGTTCATCCTCTGCTGGAATACCTGTTTTGTCGAACACTTTTGTCAAGCATACAAGATGTATGCTTTCAATAACACTCATAAATGGATCGATATTGGAGTTACGAATATTAGGTTTGAGCATGTAACTACCCATCTATTTCTCATGGATATGGGTGGTTGTGATATAATATTGGGGTCAGAATGGCTATGCACAATGAGACCAATCACCGTGTATTTCAAGAAACCATATATGAGCTTCACTAAAGAGGGTCATGTACACACCTTTCAATGGATTCAAGTAGGCCCTCCTAAAATAGTAAATTCTCACTATATCAAGAAGCTATTAAAGAAATTCCACTCTTGCATTATTTCCCAAATTAATGCCATATTGGTTATGGAAAGTTCAACACAAGAAATCCATCCAGACTTGCAGTTGGTCCTCAAAAAACATCATTAGGTCTTTGAGACACCAAAGGGGTTCCTCGCTTCTCATGGAAAGCATGACAATATTATTCCCTTGATTCTAGGAAATCAACCACCAAATGTACATCCTTATTGACACCCTTTTGCACAAAATAATGAAATAAAAAAGATCATTTAGGAATTGTTGGAGGTGGGGGTCATACATCCTAGTACAATCCCTTACTCATCACAAGTATTCATGGTGTTAAAGAAGGAAGGCACTTCATGCATGTGTCATGATTTTAGGGCTCTCAATAAGATGACCATCAAGGACAAATTTCCAATCCCAATTATTGATGATCTCATGGATGCATTTCATGGAGCCAATATTTTCACTAAGCTTAATCTACATTCAGACTACCACCAAATTAGAATGAACCATACATACATCCCTCAGATAACCTTCCAAACACATGAAGGCCATTATGAGTTTTTTGTGATGCCTTTCAATCTTTGTAATGCCCCGTACACTTTCTAGAGCTTTGTGAACAAGATTTTCAAATCCTTCCTACACAATTTGTGTTGGTCTTCTTCAATGATATCTTGGTTTACAGTAAGGCATGGGAATCACACATAGATCATGTCGATAAGTCCTTGCAACTCTTGAGGGATGACCAATTAATCCTAAAGCACTCCAAATGTAGTTTTGGGGCTCCTAAGGTTGAATATTTGGGTCACATTGTGAGTATGGATGGAGTACGCGTTGATCCCAAGTAAGTGGTGGCAATGAAATATTGGCCCCATCCCAAAACACTGAAGATATTGTAGGGATTCTTAGGACTAACCGGCTACTATAGGAAATTTGTGAAAATTTATGGAAAAATTGTAGCTTCCCTAACTTAACTCCTTAAAAATATTGCCTTTGTCTAGAGCAAGGTAGAAGAATAGGCCTTCATCACTTTAAAGGATTCCATGTGCACTACTCCAGTATTAGTAGTGATTGATTTTACTAATTATTTTCTCCTGGAATGTGATTCCTCGGGCAAATGTCTTAGAGTAGTCTTCATGCAAGAAAGATTCCCCTTGGAATTCACTAGTAACAATTGTGTAACCATAATTTGGGAAAATCCACACATGAGATAGAAATGATGGCTATCCTTCATGCAGTGGAAACCTGGCACCCATATCTCATAAGGATATGTTTCCAAATTGATATTGGCCATCATAGTTTGAAGTACTTCCTCAAACAATGGTTGTCTTCACCAGAGAAACATAAGTGGGTCTCCAATATGTTGGGGTATCATTATGAGATCATATATAAGAAGGGTAAAGAAAATGTTATGGTTGATGATTTATCTAGACAATTTGAGGAGGAGGGATCACTTCTTGGCTTATCCTTACCAAGTCTAGGATGGCTCAAGGAAGCTCGCAGGGAATGGTTGGAAAACGGTACTTTAAGACTACTCATCCAATGGCTTGACACAAATCTCAACCTACCGAAAGAATATGCATGGAAACAAGATAGATTACATTATAAAGGGTGCATTGTTCTAGAAAAATACTCATCCTTAAAACAACAAGTCTTAGAGGAGCGACATTCATCATCGATAGTCGGTCACTCTGAATTTCATAAAACCTATGAAAGAAATAAGCCCTCGTTCTTTTGGTAAGGAATGAAAACAAATATCTAGGATTTAATAACATCTTGTGACCCTTGCCAAAGAAACAAGGGAGAGATGATGAAGATCCTAGGGGAATTGTAATCACTACCAATCCCAACATAGATCGGGACCAACATCTCAATGGATTTTATCGTGGGGATAACAAAATCAAGCAACAAATAAGTCATCATGCTAGTTGTCGACCATATTTCAAAAGTTGTTCATTTTTGTGCCTTAGGTTATCCCTCGACTCCTTCCTTAGTTTCCTAGGTCTTCATCGATCAAATCTTTAAGCTACATGTTATGTCCAATTCCATTCACTACAAGGAAAAGACCCTCTAGCGGAGGTTTTTGCGGACGCCCCTATAAAAATATCCCAAAAAATTGTTTATAGTGGATGATATTAGCGGAGGTGAGCGGCCAGAGGTTTTAGAAGATGTTTTTACACTTGTTATTTTATAAGTACATAATACATTGGTGCATTTTCGATAATAAGTGCATCGGTGCCCTCAAAATTGTGCACCATAGCAGGGTTATTTCAAATAAAGAACAATATTATCCAGTGCGCTACTGAAATAAGGACGCACCGAGAAATAATGATGCATTGTAATAGTGTTGTTTTAAAATACACAGTGCGCAACGTAACACTGGAAGCACCAGTGCGCTATTAGTAGAGTGCACCGTCATATGGTTAAACAAAAAATATTTACACAGCAATGTAGGATTGTGTTAAAAAATATATACCGATGCCCTCCACTGTATCATGCGCACCGGTGTGCACTAGTGCTCGAATATGGAGCACCATGTTAGGGTTGATTTCCAAATTTAGGCAGTGCGCTCTATAAACCCAAGCGCACTAGGGTATCTATTATTATACCGCACCATGTCATGCTTAAACAAAAAATTTCTCACTATTGTAGTTTTTCAAAAAAATAAAAGGAGATGCGCTATGGACTCATATATGCATCGGTGTAAACACAAACACATGCGCACCATGCTAGGGCTGTTTTTTTTAAATAAATAATCAGTGCGTTCATTAAACATGTATGGCCTGGTACGGCTGTGAATTGGGCGCACCGGAACATGTTTTTATTATAATAAAAAAATTACCGGCGGTAAAAATCACTTTTACAATTTTTAGTGTTGTAGAACTCAAAAGCACCAGTACAACCTTTGTATGTTTGAAGCGCCCTTCCATCGATGCTTTCCTTGGTTGCGTTCCTTTCATCTATTGTTGGGTGAGTGAATTTCGATTTTTTCCAAACGGTGGGAAAATTTAGTTTTTTTTAGTACATCGCAACCATGCCTCGTCAACGACAAAATGTCCAGGTAATCTCCTTATTTCTTCATAACTTAAGTTTTCACCAGTTTAAAATTTAAAATTGAGTGAAATTTTATTGTAAAAAAAAAACACAAAAAAAATTGTGCAGTGTGTTCGAGGCTCTTGGCTCGCACCACGAACCTTGTTACGTTTCTCGGCGGTGCGTCGGTAAACATAAATGCACCAGCGCGTCCATTTAACGATGCTGAAGAAAATAATTTAACTAGTGGGGCGGTGCATCAAATACAAATAACACATCGAGGCGTTAAAGTACATAGTGCATCGCCCTTAACAAGTATATTTTTTACACATTGCATTGGTAAACATGTGCACCGAGGCGTTCATGTTTACCAAGCGCACCGTTGAGAAATGTAACATTGTGTTGCGGCGCACCTAGTATTGTTTTTGGTGGCACCATGCACAGTGCGATAGTAACGACTAGAACGCACTGTAATAAAGTTCCATACTCGAAAATTTGTTAAAATTTATGTGACAGTGCGACTATGTTAGTTACACGCACCGGTGCGTGTAGGGAACGTATACGCACCACATTTTTTTGCTAATTTTAAATAATTGTTTACCTACTTTAAAATTTTAATTTTTTTTTTGGTTTAAGCAGTGCGTATGATAAAAGTAATGCACCAGGGCGTATGTGTTGTAGTGTAGTACCCCGGTGTGGTATCGTTTTCCAATGCACCGCATAACACAGTAGAACATATTTTGTTATGTGCATTAGTTTACACTGACGCAACGGTCACAGTGCTCACAATATCTATGGGTGCACCGCCAACGGCGCGTGACTGTTTTTTTGGCGCACCGTTAATAAAATTATCTTATTTTTTGAAGGAAGTTATTTTTTTGTATTTATAGATAAATTTACCATTCAGTACATTTTTTTTAATGTTTTATGTATGAGTGAGGTTGATGTATTTCATATGTTAATCATGCATATACATGAGCGAAGAGAGCAGCAGCAGCAGCAGAGGGTGGACCTGTACAATGTTATACGGGAATGGGAGATGAGGGAGAGGGAGAGGGATTTGTACCCTCGCCATATTACTCCAGCGACTCGTGCTCTCTTGAGGGATGTACGCCTCCTAAAGTACTATGAGGAGGATACATCCCTTAAGGGGCCATCTGGGTTGTTGGTGCATCTGATCCATTGATGGGATGTCCATCTAGAGGCTTTTTGTGTGGGTTTGGATCAGTGGTACCATCCCATTGAGGAGGATATTTACTTTATCAGTAAGCTATCCAGGAGAGGGGAGGATTTTCCACAGTTCCCAGATGTCCTAGTAAGCGTTTCCACTAAGATTCATCTCATGTACTCTCAACGATATATTGGGGTTGAGGTATTATCCCCAGCTGATTTTTAGGTGTCTGGTGGACAATTGAAAATTGCCTCTTTCGATGAAGAGCAGGTTAGGTGCCTCTCATTCTTAGTGACTACCATATCCCATTTTACCCATGATATGTAGCGCATTAGCTGCCCTCTTTTGTATTATGTTGATTCGTTGGTACAACGTCCACAGTGTATCAGATGGTCTACCATTTGTTTACGACAGTTTTGTATAACGCTCGATAAATGTCGGGCTATACGTGGGAGGTCGAACTTCCCAATTGCCTCAAAGTTGTTTTGATTAATTTTTGAGAGGTTTCCAGAGATGACGTTGACTTTTGTCCGTCAACACCTCAAGCCAAGGACTCATGTGCGGATGCGCATGTGGGGGGAGATGATGCCCAAGAGGGGCTAAGTGGAGTTTCTGACCAGGATTGTGCCAAATGAACTAGGGCTACTTGGCAGTGTGGCAGATCACATGTTCGTCATGGTGTCGTGTCCTTATGCGGGTTTGTATTGACAAGGATGTTTGAACATCCTCTTCACATCAGATGAGCCACCAAATGATAGAGGTAATATTAGTGTTTTGTTTAAATTAATATAGTTTCATTTTATTGTCTTACTTAATTAGAATAAAATTAATTCTAACACGTTCTTTAACTTTTTTTATTAAATTGTTTAATGAATTAATTGTGTAATTATTGTTATGTACTATATATTGCATATATTGGCACTTTCATTGGGGACGTGCCTCCTCCCCCAGCAGATGACGATGAGGAGATGATGCATGAGGCCACGGAAGGTCAGGGTCATCGGGTGCAGATACCCGGTGGCATGCATCGTAGGCCCGATACCAGATTTAGGTTGGAGTTGGGCAACCGACTCTCTACACTTTTGACTGAGGTGGGAGTCTGCCCTGCCCTGATGCAAGACATCAGGGTAGATCCTACTCTCTTGGATATTTGGAGGGATATGTCGCGTGATTTGATGCCTCTTATGCGTCATATCATCGGAGTTTCCAGGCTATTAGAAGCAAGGAGGGATCTTGATTATAGGAACAACTCTTCTTCCAATACGGCTTGTTTGTCCAGTACCCCATTGATTGATAAGGGTGGTTGTGATCATCCTTCTCCACATCCTCCTTAATCTCACCTAGATTATGAGGAGGCAAGACATATTCCTCATCCTCCTCTTTCACCTCACCTAGATGAGCATGTCGGACCTATTCCTCATCCTCCTCGTTCACCTCACCTAGATGAGCATGTCGTACCTATTTCTCATCCTCCTCTTTCACCTCACCAATATGAGCAAGCAGGACATATTCATCATCCATCATCTTCCACTACAAACTAGGCCTCCACTAATGTTTTAGATATGCAAATTATGCCATAGGCTGGACCAAATATGTTATAACAGTTATTTGACTTGTCCATCATATATGTGTATGTGTCTCTGTGTGTGTGTGTGTGTGTGTGTGTGTTGGTTTTTTTTCTATTGATCATGTTGATGATGTACTTAATTTATGTGTTGATGTTAATGTGTATATGTTAGGTCATGTTAGTTTTGGATGTTAAGTGTCCTTGATAGATGTGTGTGTTATAGCATTGTTCATTAGACGTGCATTTTTCATGTTGATCATGATGATATACTTAATTAATTTATATGTTGATGTTGATGTGTACATTTATAGGTCATGTTAGATATGTTTAATGTTAAATGTGCTTAATAGTTGTGTATGTTAAATGATGCTTGTTAGATGTGTGTGATGATGATGTTAGAAAATGCTTGTCTTTTTTTAGATGTGATCACAATGATGATGCCCTGTTAAATTATTAGATATGCGTGCTAGCTAATTAATGATGTTTATATGTGCTAGAGGTATATATAATTAGACGATGTTAGCTAGCGAATATAAATGTTTATTTTAGGTGTCATTTATGTTTGTTATATGATGGTTATCATCATCATGTTTATTTATATAAATTACAAAGTTCAATATGGTTGAAACCATAATTATAAAATGGAAACTATAATTGCATAGATAGTTCATTATACATATTCATTCTAACTAAAAAAAAATCAAAAAACAAATTAAATATGAATAAATTTTATTTTCCATTGTACTAATTACTCTTTTTGAATAGACTCTTCTACACTAAAAATTGTTATTATAAAAAAATTATTATCTCCAATGATAAGCATTATATTGGCTTTAAAATTTTATGGATGCAAATCTTCCTATTGTTATTTTTGTCATTATTTTGTAAGTTGATTGCTATCAAATTTTAAAATATTACTTCATTAATTGTGGTTTTACTCAACTTGGGGGCATAATTTTATAAATATTTTCAAAAGCAATGATAAAAGTATGTAAACTAACAAACACTACTTTAGTTAAAAACCAAATTAGCACAAAATCGTGTTATAAATTTAATTTTTTAATCATAAACCACATTTTTTTGTTAATCTTACTTTTAAATCTACAAAATAATGAACATAAACTCAGTTTTTGAATCATCATGTTAACATATCCTCAAAAATGTTGTACTATTAAACATGCATATCAACCATATCATTACATATAATTATATCAACATAAAAAGTAGAATTTCATATCCCATTAAAAGTTCAACTAGACATTTAACATTTTTCAGGATTTCACAATTGGAAATACTTAAAGAAGAAGTTCACTCGAATGATGTCTTGTATCTTTCTAACGTAACCTAACTTCCCTTGTATGGTGTTTTGATTGCAATGGCTAGCACGAATAGATTGGTCGAACTCGACTTACACTCCACAGTATTGTGTCATGTGTCTATCATCGGCATCCTCTGTGCGAAAATGATGTCCATATGCCCACATAGATGGGAACAAATGCACCTATAAAAAAATGAACAAATCACAGTGTCAATATGTGTCTAATATTTTGACTGTTAAAATATAAAATAATATAGATATGCTTACAATTCAAATGTGCATTACGAAGTTAAAAATTATGTACACAAAAAGATTATTATCGAGTTGTTGCAACCAATCCCTATGTTTAGTGCATCCTCTTTCTCACGCGGATAACGACCAGATGCACCATATTTCTCTCTGACTTGGTCAGCAACACAATTGTTTGGCCATATCATTGACATATTTTCTTTTAAATGATCATGGTAAGGCATGCTTCTACGATTGAACCGTTTGAATTCTTTCATGTCACTTTCCCATTTCCTCCTCTCTTGTTTGTACAATGCGACCCACGGCTGTGATGCCTCCAAATTGTAAAGAATGAATTTATTGATGGCATCAATTTCTAAATTCGTTGATGTATTCATGAAATCAAAACAACATGTATTACATATGAGATCATGAAAATATACATTATGAAGTTCGGTATGAACAGTTACTATGTAGAAATTTGACAAATGATAAGTCACTTACTATCTATCAAGTGCCTTTTTCCATTCATTTGGAGAAGCCACCCTTCTCTTTTGTCTTCATCCCTTTCGTCGTCCCAAATCATTGTCCCTGGTGCGTTGTAGATCTGCTTGATGTACTCACTGGAATAATAGAAAGACTCATATTATATGTACCCATCTGCCATAGACCCCTCAGGATTTTCCCTTTGACGAACAAATCCTTTCAATTTCTTCATGTACCTCTCTAAAAAAGCATCCAATGATAGGAGACCACCCCGACCAATTCAACCTCATCTACTAGGTGAATTAGAATATGAACCTGCTAGTCCATGAAACTCGACGGTAGATCCTTCTCAAACATTCAAACAATCTCAGCTATCTCTTGACGCCATCGTGGAATGTTATCCATATGAATCTCCTTTTATGTGATCAAATGTACAAATGCAGATAATTTAGATATGGCACACGTTAGGTCATCGGGGAATTCATGGTTCACACACCCATGCACGAGTAGAGGATAATAGCACTACAAAGTAAACACATTAAAAATTAATTATGTTTTATCCCATGGCATAAAAATAAAAATTATAAATAATAAAATCATATTTTTGACATATGTCGTACCTTTAGAAGGTTCAAATGGTAATGTGATTTCAACTGCGACAAATGGTATTAACGCATAGTGAAGCAACGTTGTAGGGAAGACCTGTATAAAGAAGGCACCTTCACACCCAATATAACTAAGAAAGATCTTTTTTCTTCAAAATCCATGGGACATCACCTTCTTTGAAAGACCAAGAGGGACCAGCCTCTCCTCTACTTTCTTGTCTTGGCCAATGTTTCTTTTTAGTTTTTGAAGAAATAAGATCTCTCCTCACATCCAATGTGTCACTTTGTTTTGATGATATGTGCCTCCATAAAGAAGATGAAACATTTTTAAATATATGCATGGGATCTAGTAAGTGGGCAATCTTAGGATGCTCCCAAAAGGGGAGCTCATAAAATATAGATTTCCTTTTCATGCCAATGGGAAATTTCTAAACATAGGTGTCGAAGATTTTTGGATCATCGAACATAGGCTCCCCATTTGAATCGAACATTTATGTAATCTCCTTCTCCTTATCTCTCTCATATTCTATAAGCCATTATGTTGGTGTCATTATTGTAGGCATTTGGGTTCTCTCTGGTTTACCATTGAAAGCGAATATCTCTTCTATAAGGGTGTTCTTTTGGGAGGAATACCCTCGAGTAGTCGTACACTGGCTTTCGTAGGTGGTTGGACCACCTAGTCTTTAGAGAAGGTCCACAACATTTAGATCCATGATATCCTTTAGTTACAAGACTTGCGAAATTATTGTATACATAACATGTTAGTGTTTAAGAATATAATTTCAATCATAATGAATAATGAATAAAATATGCAAATAAATATTGTTACGTATATAAACAAATCATTAAACATGTTAATTACCAGAGAAAACTCCTAAGCCTAGATAATCATGTGCGGTGTAAGAACATATGTCATACAACGTAAAACTCCTCTCTGTTGTGATGGGTCTTGATACATCGTATACATGTATCCCTTCCCATAATTCCTTCAATTCATCTACCAATGGTTGTAGGTAGACATCCATACTCATCACTTGTCTTCTACGAGGTATTATAAGAGACAACATAAGATGTTCATTATTCACGGACAACCATGGGGGGATATTTTTATTGATCACTACTACAAGCCAAACAGAATAGTTGGTGTTTTGGAGGGAATATGGGTTCACGCAATCCATTGCTATGCTGAGTCGTAGACTTCATACTTCATCCTTGAATTTTTTTGGCCATGTATTCTCTATATGTTTCATGGCTATTGAATCTGTTGGGATTCACATAAATCCATACTCACTTCTATACGAGGAATTCCATCCCTGAATCCTTGGGATTATAGGCATGTGCATCAATATCTTATGAGGAGGACCATGCGATTTACCATTTTTATTTGATTTATGGTACTTATCATGCCCATACTTCAGACATATCTCTTTGCCTTCATATTATCCTCTATATAGAATATAATCATTTGGACATGCATGATATGATATATACTCAACACCCAACATTTTCAACAACTGTTTTACCTCTTCACAACTATCGGGAAAAAACATTATCACTAGGAAGAGCCTTATCTTTGAATATCCTAAAGCTAGTGGGAAATAGAATTAATGTACAAGGTCATTTAACGTTTATAAAAGCAATCAGTTCTAATATTGATTGTACTGTGACAAGATTTTGAAAAATTAATATAAGGCACTTGCTGGTCAATTACCTCAATATTCCCGAGAAACATGTGTTTGGCATACCAAACTTTTCTTTCACTTTGTAAAGTAACATTTTTGTCCCAAGCTGGGTAGACTTTGACTGAGCACTAGGTCAAAAGAGAGGGGTGGCGGAAGAAAATTATAGGCTTTCGAAAATGGTATCATTGATATGAGCATCATCCCCTAGCTCATTGTTCTAGAATGCGTCTAACAACATTGTCTCCATGGCATTCCTATCATGTAAGTAATCATCCATACCAACCTCTTTTTTATTGTCTCCATTGCCAACTTCTGAATAACAGCTAGTATTGTTGTAGTCATTCCTAATTGGTGAATATGGACATAGTGGGAATTGAATAAGTGGTTGATTCAACCATTCTTGGTACGCTTCCTCTCCGAGTTTTTCTCTCATTGCATCCTTCTCTCAGGTTGACATTGTTGTGGGGTGCAACGGAAGATGGTAGGTAGGTTGCTCATCATCGGAAGATTCTTAATTTCAAAAATATTGAACATTAGTACATCAATGATATTAGTAAGCACAATGCAATAATTTGTTTGTTCAAATTACATTATACCAAACAATTATTACCATCGTCGACCAAGGATTTCGGCTGGAAGATAGAATGTCACAATTGGCAGGGTAAAGCGATTGTTCATTTTCATCTACCAACGGCTTGCAGTATGTTGCTCTTGACAAGACCTTCCGATGTTTTTGAACCAGTACTAGAATATTTTCTACATATGAACTCAATTCTAAATCAGGATGCTGCAAATTTGGATACATTTTTATTCAAATTGACATGGATAAAAAAAAAAACAATGAGATAATCGAAACATAAATAAAATAAGTTAAACTTACTAGAGATGGAAAGGGAGAACTCTATGATAGACTTTGGACAATATGGAAGGGGCTGGAATTTGAAGAATTGGTCATTTGATCATATACTAAGATTTGTTCCCTGCATTTCAGCAAAATTAGCAATAAATTTTCTTGTACATATCTAAAATAAATTTTGAAGACCATACCACAATCTGAGTTTGAATATAGTTTTGAAACCATTTTTTAAGAATATGACGACATAAAATGTAAAATTTATTCTGAAGTATTGCAAGTCATGTGAATTCATCATAAAAGACAATTTCATATGAATATACTATTTTTTGTGCAAATAAAAGTTCAAATAACTTTAAATGCATACCGATGCGCTTATAAACCACAAACGCACCGGTGCGTTGAAAAATCAACCACATCATATTTCTAGATTTTGTTAATAAAAAATAATTATATGTCTCCAATTCATCGAATAATATGGATGCACCAGTGTGTAATGTAATATGGTCGTACCGGTGCGTCTTACATAAACACACCATCGTGCCAAAAAAAATTTAAAAAAAAAAAAAAAAACGTGATTTTTTTTAAACAATTAAAAAAAGAGCGGGAATCGAATTTCATAAAATCATTTAAATACTAAAAATTTATTCACTATTTTATTATTTTGCAAAATTTTGCAGGGGAGAGACTTGCAAGAAAGACATAAGGAGGAACATTGTGGAGGAGAAGAATACTTTGAAACCACAGTATTATTCAGAATGTGAGAATTTGAAGGGTATGGTGATTCACTCTAAACCCTTTTCATAAAAAAAAATTAATATTAAGAAGGTATTCAATATTTTCATTAATTTTCCAAAATTTACAGGAAACATATTTGGAAGAGAGACATATCGGGGAGCATTGTGGAGCAGAAGAATACTTTGGAACAGCAGAAATATTCAGAAAATCAAGATTTGAAGGGTATGGTGATTCACTCAAAAAACCCTACATTCAGAAAAAATAAACAAATAAAAATCATATTTACCTTAAACCCTTGTTTTTTTTTTGCCTATGTGAATGCAAAATTTCATCCTGGGTTTAACTCCCTTTATCAATTCAGAATTAGAGCTTTTCGTTTTAGGTATTTTAGATCTAATGGGTTTGTTTATATATATATAATTGTTTGGCATGTGATGCAAAGGGACCACTTATTACATCAGATCCCAAATGTAGTCAACTCTCTGCCTTTTTTTTAACTTTTTTAAAAGGTTTCTAATTTGACGTTTAAAAAAAAAAAAAACATTTTTCGCTTTTCTGGTGCGCCTTTTCGACGGAAATGTACCGGTGTGTTTCTATATAAGGAACGCACCGATTAAGCCAGATTTAAAAAAAAAAAAAAAAAATTAAAATATGGTGCATAAAAAAAATATCGTCGATGTTCTCATCTAAACACCACAAAAAATGTTGTCACATAATTTTTTATTTTTATTTTTTTTTCTTCTCATCTGTGTGTAATTTTTCTATTGTTTTTTTTAATGAATTTTTAATTTTTTTGCTATGTTTTTATTTTCTACTGTAATCGTTGTGATGTCTTCTATATATATCACACTATTGCAATTAACAATATTTAAAAATATATATATTTAAATTGATCGATCTGTGTTGTTGTATGGAATGCACCGGTGTGTTTTATGTAATAAACGCATCGGTGCTTTGTATATAAAAAGCGCACCAGCTACAACGATTTTTTTTTCATGGAATATTATGTGATTTCTTTATAAAATATATTTAATAATTTCAGTATTGAATGGTAGATGTTGTATATTGATAAACATATGAGTGAGAAGAGTTCAAATAAGAAACGCTATGGTCGACACAATGATGACACATCTGGAAAAACAAAAATGGCAGGTTCTTTGTAAATTCTATATAAAATTAATATGGTTGAATTATATGTAAGTTTAACTAATATGTATTGGTTAGTGTGTGTCATGCTGGGCCACAAAATAAGGAAGCTCGATAACATTATTTATGATCTAAGTGCAGAAGAGTGTAAAAGCTTGATGGAAAAATTGCAGAGGGATGAATCAGGTGAATGAAAAAATATTATTCAATATGATTTTTTTTTTTTTGAAATTTCATTAATAATATACTTAGTAATATTAGATGGCATGTTTCAAACAATCTATTAATTCACATATGTTTAATGTTCTATGGGCACCAACAACGAGGGAACAAAATGTCATCATAACAAAACAAAATTAATTAATATAGAAGATGTAAATGATGATGAATTGGTCCTTAGCTCATTTGGAGTGGTGTTGGAGATTAATCAAAGCGGGGGGGGGCTTTACAGAACTATGAGGGATATAGTGGAATGAACTTATAGACGTACTTTCCACTTACAATATAGAAATCAATCCAATGATTCCAAGAACCAGGTTATATTTAAACTACATAGAGCATTTCCAAAACAATGGTTAATGAGACCTGTCAGACTTGCAATAGCAAGAACATACAACAACAACAAAAAAATCATTCAAAATATAATATTCCTAAAAACCCTTTTTTAGAATATATATAGATATTTAGTTTTTCTATATCAATATAAAAATATTTTATTGTCATGTTATTTTTTCAAGAAAATTATGAAAATCTCAGAGGACCAACGAGCTGATATCCAAAATATGCCAGTAGGAATGTCCAAAAAAGTGTATAAGGAGATGGTCAAAGAATTGTATACAATTGCATCGCGGGAGGAGCTATCTCAACAACAACGTGCTTCAAATGTATGTAATCATTGAATTTTTCTATTAGGTACAAATAATTAATTATACATTAAATATTATTTTTTAAAAACTCTCTTACAGAAAAGAAAAGAAAAGAAAATGGAATTCATTCTGCACATAAAACTGGACGACAAGGAAGAAAAGGGTTGATAGCAAAGTTTGTGAGTAATTGTTATTTCCTTATAACAACTTAAGGTTTTTTTTTTATATTTTAAGTTGTTTTACAACAGTCATCCTTTAATGTCTTCAAACACGTGCTAACATACAAAGAAGAGTCATTAGAAAAATTGATTGGCATTGGGTTAATTAAGGGTTGTGAGTATATGTTTGCATATCAAAAATTAATTATCAAATTTGTAAGTATAATCTATGTTGTTTTACTTCCATCATTTTATAATTAATGAAACAAAAATTATACTTTATATTAAATCTATGATTTATTATGGCATATAAAACTTTTAGGAAACAAAGTATGGAATTGAGCCAACAGAGGAATTGTTGAAACAAGGCATGAGATTTGATTTTAAACATGTGTGTATGATTCATGAGTCACTTCTTGCTTTGGAGGTACGTCGTTTTTCAATTTACATTCATGAATATTATTTATTTCAATTTTCATTATTCTCACCAATGTAGATAGACTCATTATAGTTTATTTTTATGTTTGTAGATGGAACTTCAAGAAGAACAAAACAATTGAGATAATCAACCAAACATTCAGCAAAATAACCCAAGGCATGGAAGTAGCTCGAGCACTAACAGCAGTTCCAGTGAAAAATGATGACCAATATATTTGGATATCAATGCAAGCTGCAATTGTATTTTTTTGAAATAATTGTCTGTGAAAATCAGACATTTTTGTTTAATGTAATGGGCATAGTGTCCCAATTTAAAGACAAAGGATTATCGATAAGTGTCCCATTTTGTATGACAAAGACCCTCTTATTCATATAATAAAATATTTTTTAATTTATTCTATTTCGTTGTGAAATGTCGTTGTGAAATGTTACATCATTGATTAAATATATGGATGACTAAATATTATAATAAAGAGATGAAAAATCTGATGATATAACAAATTAATCCAAACATCATATCCAAATTCACTAATCAAAATATAAGATATATGTAAATTTTTTGATAAATAATGGAATTAAAAAATAACAATAATTACACTATCACAAGTCAGTGTTTCTCGGTGTATTCTAATTATTAATCTCATTGGCATGTTTAATATTAAAACTCACCGGTGTGTTTCATATGAAATTTGCATCGACGTTTTTATGTAATCAAGTAGCATCGGTTTCAATATTAATTTAATACCACAAAATTTTATTAAAATTTTGGTCATCAGTGTGTTAATATTATACGAAGCATCGGTGTGTATGTGATATTGATACACACCGATATGTATATTCTATTGATACGCATCAGCGCTATTGTGTTATTGATAAGCATCGAGGCTTGTTTGTTACGAAAAATCACCAGGGCTTTCGATTTTTAATGCACCGGGGCATTTTTCCCTGTAACGCACCGGTGCATATTATTTTATACAACATCGATGCCTTCTTATTAATAACGCACCTGTGTGTTCTATGAAGAAATCCCCGATGCTTAATTATTTTTAACTCTCCCAGTGCGTTTTGTTGTTAAAGCCCCGGTGCTTATAAGACAAATGCCCCGATGCTTAAATATTTTACTGCCCCAGTGCTTGAAGTTAAGTGGACTGTGTTGGTGTTGTAGGTGTATGTATGCACCGGTGCTTGTGCCTTATACAAACACATTGATTTGTAAACATCCGCTAACATCTCCGGTCACCCAGATTTTTTTAGTTATAATCGACTTTCGTTATAGTATCTGCAAAAACATTCGTTATTGATAACAGATGTTGTAGCGGAGGTTTTTTTTTCAATTTTGTAACACTAGAAACCTCTGCTAAAAGGTCTTTTCCTTGTAGTGATTGTCATGAATTAAGACTCCACATTCACCAAAAAAAATTGGTAGGATCTATTTAAACTTCAAGGTACACAACTAAATATGAGCATTGCATATCATCCCCAAACTGATGGCCAAACAGAAGTGGTCAACAAGCGCTTGGAAACCTATTTGAGATGCTTTGCTTCTAAAAATCCGCATCAATGGGCACACTGGATTCCCTTGGCTAAATGGTGATACTAGACCACTTATCATGGAGCTACTAAAATTACATTGTATGAAGTTGTTTATGACCAAAACCCCTAGTTGTAGCATCCTATGTATTATACACCTTTAAGGTTTGGGATGTAGATAAAATGCTTCACACTAGAGAAGTCGTTATCCGTACCCTCATGGAAAATTTGGTTATGGGACACAATCAAATGTAGCAACAAGCTTATTAGCATAGATATGAACATTATTTTGCCTAAGCGAATCAAGTGTGTCTTTTCCTACAACCTTATAAACAAACATCACTCAAAAATAAAGTTCCCCAAAATCTACCTCCCAAGTTCTATGATCCTTATCATATCATGCAATGCATTGGACGAGTTCCCTACAAGATGGCTCTCTTGACCCACTCCAAGATTCATATAGTCTTTTATATGTCTTGTTTGATGAAGGTTGTGGGATTGAACTGCAAAGTGCGGACCAACCTACTAGAACTTAATGAAGAATATTCCATTTGGCTCTAGCTAGAAGCAGTATTAAATACAAGAGAGCGTCAATGACACCAACGCACAATCGGGGAAGTATTGATCTAGTGGAAAGATATGCAACCAAAAGATGCCACATGAGAAGCAATAGTGATTCTACAACAATATCCTCACCTTCAGCCTTGAGGACAACACTGCTTTCGAAGGGGAAGGGCATGTTAGGGTCCTTCCCTAACCCCCTTACTTAGGACACTTTATGGATGTATGAGGCCACCTTCCTTGAATAAACCCCACTAAATAGTTATTTAATAGTCACTCATTGTAAAATGGGTTCTCTTCATTAATAATGTCCAAATTAGTTAGTAGGACCTCATTATAAATGGGTCCTTAGGTAGTTAAAATTCTCTATTGATAGTTATATATTGAGTAGAAGGTTATGTAATGTTATGTCAAGTATTGTTATTGTATTTGGAGCTTTACTCTAGGAGGTTTCCCACTTGAAGAGACAAATGAACATAACTCTCTATTTTTAATTATCAAAAGATCATTCTCAAGATTTATTTATTTTCTCTTGATTTTGTACTACATTTTATGTGATCGCTTTGAAGTTTTGGGATATAATGCAAGAGATGAGAAGTTGGTCAAATAGAATATAAAAATATTGATGTTCGTACAACTTTGCAATCATTACATGTTAAACAAGCTTTAGATTTAGGTTTTTGGGTAAAGAAAACAAAGGAAGGATACAATTTAGAGTGTGTAGTAGAATTAAAGAGTAGTTCAATAAAAGATTTGTGGGGGATATCGGTCAACAAAGTATCTATGTGCATAAAGATGTTATTGATGGAGATATTTCCTTTTGACCCATCAAGTATGGAGAAGTTGAAGAGGAAAGCTAAGATAGATAGCCAATAGTTGCTCGGCCAATGAAGAAATGGCCCGCTCAGACTTTGTCGGCGGTACAAGCTTCGTGAATTTTAGGTTTTAATTATTGCGGTGAAATATTTTTACATCAATCAATTTACATGATCTTAAGACTAATGGCATTTGGAGGGGTTTTTACTAATGATCTTATTGGTTGACTGGATTATTCTTTAAAAGTAAGTTTGAGGAATTTTTATAATGATGATTAAATTCAAAATTATATATAAAAAAGTTTTATAATTATGTGATTAATTTAAGTTCATACAATAACAATAATTTAATTTAAAATTACAATACAATTAAATATTATAAAATATAAAATATTTTTAATAATAATTATTCATTATAAATGAAGTCTTAAATAAAATAATATGAACATATGAACAAATGATTCTAAATTATAAATGATTGTATTTGATTATATATATGGAATTTATGAAACATGATGATGATGATTAATGTCCACTAAGACCTAATTGGTCTATCGAACCTTAAGAGGGTAAGTGATTACTTGTGATTCTTTAGAATTTTGTTTCTGTGCTTGAAAAGCATTAAGAGAAGCTTTCCAAGATCACCATACTTTTGTTGAGTTAAGAGGTTAGGAAGGTTGGTAGTGTGATCAATATTT
>ML779721.1:106015-117064 GCA_009831015.1 Picea engelmannii | reverse complement strand
TTCCAAGATATTTGTATGAAGTCACTTCCTCCAAGTTGTTGTTGTCATATACCAAGGTATCATAAGGGATCTTATTGGATTTAATAATCATGACCTTAGTCTTATCAGTATTAATAGTCATACCCATATTGGAGCAAAAATCCGTGAGGATTCTTACTTGGTTTTCAAGATCATGGGGACTCCTTTCCATAAGAACGATATCATCGGCATAAAGAAGAAGATTGATGACTATACCAGTGAGAGTAGCGCCGACACAACATGCTTTTTCCAAGCATTCTTCTAATTTATCAATGTATATGCCAAAAAGGGTAGGGGACAAGGGACAACCTTGTTTGACTCTGATATTGCAGTTAATCTCTTTTGACCAGCCCTCGGTGTTTTTAAACTTAGCAATAACGTTCTCATACATCCTTATTGCAACAACCCTCAACTCGAGAGGCACTTTTATCTCTTCCAACCTATTCCAAAGGTTTTTCCTAGGAACCATGTCAAAAGCTTTTCTAAAGTCAGCAAAACAACAAAAAAGATTTTATTTGTTGTAATTTATGAAACATGCACATCGTATACCAAATACCAAATATGTATGAAATGTACAAAGCATTTTATACGTTTAACACTAAATTTATAAAATAAAAATTTATATAATATTGTATTTATATAAAATAAAAATTTATATAAATAATAGTAATTAATAAAAAAATATTAATTATAAATTTATACAAAATACCCAATTTCAAGTTAATATGAGTATTTTACAAATATTTTGTTGAGATATGAGTAATTTATCTATTTAAGGAAACTACATCCTTTGAAATAACATGTTCTTAACCAATTAAAAACATTTTTAGGTTTTATTTCATAATCATTTAAGTTTGCAATCACATTTAATTAAAAAACTTTAAAAAAAATTAATTAAATTTTATATTTTTTTTATCAATAATATACACCTTATCTAATCCTCCTCTTAAAATATCTATATTTACTCATTTTTTTCACAATAACTAGTAGATTGTATATTAAAAAATGTTGGGACCAAACTAAATAACATTACAATACAAACTTTTAGTTATGTTTAGCCTTGGCTTAAATTTTGAAATAGAAAACTTAACAATGGAGAAACCATATGGTCTCTTATCCCAATTCTAGTCATTCAAGGCTTATTCCAATTCTAGTCATTAAAGGCTTGGCAAGTATACTATGTTGTGAAAGTACAAACAAAATGCAATTAAACATATTAAAATAAAAGAAGATTACAAAAATGCATACCCTTGATAGGCTTCAACTTGCACTGGGGTTCCACCCATTGAGATCAAGACTATGATTAAATCCCTAATGCATAAACATATGATAATTAACATTAAGGATAAAAGACTTCTTAACATTGCTTAGAACTCACTAAAAATTACTTGAAATTTAAGAGAGGGTGGTATAAAGATGTTGGACTCTTGGCTAAATCATTGGAGAATAAAGGAAATGCCACTCTACAAAATACTATTGATACCACTAAAAGAAATTTCAAAAGTAAATTTAAAGAGAAATTGTGGTGTATAAAAGAAACCAATAATAAATTTAGTAAGTTAACATTATAATGACATCACTTTTAATTACAATTAGAAGATCAAAAGTTTATTTCAACTATAGCTCACTTTTAATTACAATTAGAAGATCAAAAGTTTATTTCAACTATAGCTAACTTAAAGAAGAAAATTAACATATTAGTATAATAAGGATGAAAGCTCACGAACTTTCCAGTTAGTGGGTTAAAACATCCATGTAATCATAGTAAAACTGAGAAAGTGGACGATGAAAAACATTCAAAATACTCTACTTATACATACATTGGAAATCAATTTCATAATATTTTTAACAATATATGTATTCATAACTTATTAACTCAAGATAACTAAAGAGATTTAAGAAAATTACTCTCCGAACATTTTTATTATAAAATCAAAATGATAAAGAAAATCAACTCATTATTTCTCAATTTTTGTACGATCCGATAGACCAAAATTGGTTTCAAAAATGATAATCATCGTCATTATTTTCCTCATAGATTGATTGGGGCTTTGTGGCTAGGGTTTTTCTAACTGCATCCCTAGTCCTTGGGCTTGTCCTTCTGCGCTCGTGTGGTCTTCGTAGCTAGGCGTTGGTCTACATCTTTTGATCTCGACTGCTTTGATCTTGCTCGCGTGCGTTGGTGGTGCTACATTTTCAGGGTTTTATGGCATCGAGTGGTTGCATATTTGGTTGTTAGAAGAAATGGGCTTGTTGGTTGATGCGACAGGAGCTCCAAGCTCTGGTTCTTCTCTGACGTTTTTGCTTGGCCTCCATTCTCGTCTCTGGGAATCTTGTTCTTGGGCCCTTCTTTCTAGGGCTCATTCTAGGGCTCCTTTTCTTTAGCATTTTCTTTTTGTTCAGCGAAGTTTGCGTGTGGAGTTTCTCTTACCTCTTGTAGTGGTGGATCTTTGCACACGCGGTTGTGGGCGTGATTGGTTGTTTCCACTTCTCTTGGGGCTGGTTTTGTCCCCTTTCTTCACCAAATCTAGTATGCAAGGCTCTAGGACACTACTTTGTGGGCCTAGCTTTGGGTGTGCGATGTTTGCGGAAAGAGGCACATTTTCGTGTCTTTTATCTTCCTCATTTCAGAGGAGGTTTTGGGCCAGATCTTTGAGGTCCTTTCTCAGGGCGTGTTGTGTTGGGTAACACTTTGAGGTCCTTATTGGGGGCGTGCAACTGTCTGCTTTTTCCAATTAATATTATTGTACTCTTCTCAGTGGATTTTAGCTTGTTTATGGGCCCTCTCAGGCTTCCTTTTTCTGCTCACTTACACATGACTGGGGCGTGCTTCTTGCACATTGAAAATGTAATTTGGTTCTCTTCGGATGAAAAGAATTATGCTTTTTTTCTTAGGAGAAAAAAAAATTCCTCATAGATAAACATAATATTTTGGTTTTCCAAATTTTGATATAGTGGCAACTTGTAACAGTTGTTGTGATAATGACCTAAATTCAAATCTTGGCATGAATTATCGAAATTGTCTATCTATTAATCTCAACCACAAATGTGTGGAGAAAATAAATGAACCATACTATTGTGTAAAAATATAAAAATATGGGTTATGAATGGAGCAGGGGGCAATTATATCCCTAATCTTTGACACTCATCTCTTTTGGGACCTGGAGATGACAAATGGTGGTGGAAGAAACCTTGGAAAATTAGGGCCTCTCCCAAGTGTAAGTTGTTTATGTGGCTTATATTCAACAATAAAGTTTTAAAATTGGAAGCCCTCGAGAAAAGAAACAGAGCAGGTCCAAGTATTTGTTTACTTTGCACGTGTAGTGAGGAAAACACTTCACATTTGTTCTTGGATAAAAAAAAATCTTAGAAATTATGGGTTGAGTTTGGGGAGATTTTGGGTATCTAGAACCTATGGAAATGTGAATCCATAGACACTATTTGTTTATTATTTTCCACCAAATATTGATATCAGGGCGCTTAGGGGCATGAAATCCCTAGCAAGAGCCAAGTCGTGATCTTTCTCTCCCTCAATATNTAGAAGGTTCCTTTCTAGAACTTCTTCGGACATAATTTTCTTATAGGAAACTTTGGTAGACAGTAAAAAGGTCAGACTATTCTTGAACAAGTTCCACTCCAACTAGCATACTTGTTCTGTAAACTCTCTTGGTACCTCTGGGGGATTGGTTGTTTCGTGTGATCCTCCTCAGTTTGACTTAACTCCCTTTCTATGTTGTGGTGGCATCCTATTGACAGGTACTAGACGGTGGAACAACCAGCAGATCAACTTACTCAATTTATATGGTCAATGCACTAATAGAAAGTTATTTTGGGACAAGGTGGAAGCTCGGGGCCTTCTTGACCTTGCAAATTTGATTATAGCTAGTGATATGAACTTAACAACTACTGTGGGAGAAGTGTGGGGGGGCTCTACCACACTGGACACTCTGGATGATTACTTTAATTCATTGTTTCTAGCACATGATCTGATAGACTATTCTCTAGACATTTTGGTTCCTACTTAGCGCCATGGACGAGCGGGTTCAGATTCCATTTCTAAGAGACTTGATTGGTTTCTCATCACTGAACATCTTGTCTCCTCATAGGGTAGGATCAGATCCTAGGTGGAATGTCCCAATCTGTCAGGTCATGCCTCGATCCTCTTGCAATTTGACTTGCCTGCTCATCGGATTGCATACCCCTTTAAATTGAATTCGAGTTGGTTGCTTGAAGAAGAATTTAATACTATTGTCAATGATGTATGGAAAGATCCCTTATTCGTGACTGAGCCAATAATCTAGCATTGACTTATCTGGAAGCTAAAATTTCTTAAAGCTTGCATTAAACTTTGGGCATCTTCCCATAGGAAACAAAATATTCGAAGACTACAAGACCTTGAACTTGAGATACAGGCTCTCCTTCTAGAAGATGCACAGGCGGGGGACAACAGTGACAGGTATCAAAACTTAAATTGTCTAGAATATGAGTGGAACCTACTTCTACTTGCAAAAGAAGCACTCTGGAGGAAACGATGCAGAGCCAACTGGATAAAGTGTGGCGACCTTAACACTAAATACTTCCACCATTTCGCGAGCTCTTGCATGAACAAAAAGCACATTTGGGAGATAGTAGATGAAGTTGGTACTCTCCACAGTGGACAACAAGCCATAAAGACTGCAACTGCAAGCTACTTTAAATCTTTCTATGAGGCGACGCCACATGTTAATTTACAGGATCCAATCGCAGTGGCCAGACTTTTTCCTCTAACAGTTACAGCGGATGATTCACTCCTCTTAGATAGCCCTTGCTCACTACAGGAGATTTTGGAAGCCTTAAAATCTTTTTCCAAGGATAAAAGCCCAGGCCCTGACGGTTGAATTGTAGAACTCTATCTACATTTCTTTGATTTAGTTGGACCAGACCTCCTAGAGCTAGTGGAAGACACCGGACTCAGTGGAAAGGTGATTGGTGCACTAAACTTGACTTTTTTGACACTCATTCCTAAATAAAATAACCCCACCACCTTTGGCGACTATAGATTGATTGCACTTTGCAACCTATGCTACAAATTAATCTCAAAAATTATAGCAACCGGGATAAAACCCGTTCTCTCGAGGACACTTTTGAGTGAACGGTTGGGTTTCCTAAAGGGACGCCAGATCCTAGACACCATTGGCACTGCCCAAGAGTGCTTATACAACATAAAAACTAAAAACTCAAAGGCCCTTATCCTAGAGCTGGACCTCAAGAAAGCATTCGACTGCATTGACTAGGACTTCCTCATATTAATACTAATACAATAGGGATTCAGTCACTCTACGATCAAGTGGATCATGAGTTGTGTGGTAAGTGCAAACTTTTTCGTTTTGGTTAATGGTGAATTTTCCTCTTTCTTCCATAGTGGTAGAGGACTGTGGCAGGGATTCCCCTCTCACCACTCTTATTCATTATGGTTATGGAAGCCTTAAGTCTGCTTCTCAAAAAAGGTCAAGAAGAAGGAAAGATTACTAGAATTAAAGCATCCATGATTATCAAGGTTTTATACCTCCTATTCGTCAATGACATTGTTATCATGACAAATGACACTCTACAAGAATGGAGGGAAATTAAAGAAATTTTGAAGATTTTCTGCAGCGCTACGGGCTTGATGATTAATTGGACAAAATCGACTTTCCAGTATGCAAATCTGCATGAACAAGATTTGGAACAACCGAAAGGAATATTCCCTTATAATTTTGTTCATCTTTCTGCTGGTTTTAAATACCTTGGATATATTATTAAACCTGATTCCTATAAGACCGCGGACTGGAACTAGCTCATAGCCAAAGTCGAGAAAAAATTGGACATTGGTGCATTAGATGGCTCTCCTTAGGAGGTCGGTTCACTCTCATTAAAGTTTTCTTAGAAGGACAACTAGTTTATTGGATGGCCCTCGCAACCATACCAGCCACTGTTATTGTTAAGCTTCGAAAATTGACCTATAATTTTCTCTGGTCGGGCAGCTCTTATCATTCTCGCCAGCACCTCTACAATTGGGAATCCTTGGCCAAACCAAAAATTAAGGGAGGATGGGGGATCAGAAACATCTTCCACTTCAGCAAAGCATTGGCGACCAATTCTCTTTGGTGTGTGTTGACAAAGTCGAGCATTTGGCACTCTATCATTAAATACAAATATCTTCCCCATGTATTTGTAGCTACTTGGCTTCTGACTGCGACTCTTACTACCAGGGCGGCCTCACAGATCTGGAGAAACATGGTAAATTCGACCAAATGGATAACACAGTGGCTATGTTGGAAGCCAAGCTCTAGACACTCTATTATTCTTGGTAGGGATTGCATCATAGGTTTGGATAAGGCCTCTTATCTCCCCCCATAGTTGATCACACATTTAAATTCTAAAAATATGAGGTACCTCTTTCAAGCTAGAGGAAGCGCCAGATCCAGAATCCTATCAAACGGCTAGATTACTAGCACTGAGCTTGACCTCTCTATAGAGCATGCAACAAGTTGAGATAATTATTGTATGGAATTATATCGCTCGGGCATACAACTTCACGATATCGATGATCAGTTGTTGTGGTCAGGGGGTGACTGATCGAGACTCCTTACAATAAAAAATGTCTACACAACCATTACAAATATTGTCTGGCATTCAAATATTAGTGGCTAGAGGAAAAATATCTGGTCCTGGAACATTGCACACAATATTAAGTTGTTCACCTGGCTTTTGATTGAAAATAAATTAAACACTTGGGATAATATGCAAAGAAAGGGCTAGGTTGGCCCCAATATTTGTCAATTGTGCCTCAGTGATGAAGAAACAATGATGCATTTGTTTATTAAGCGCCCATTTACTCAATTAGTGTGGGACATAATTACTCTCGATCAAAATATAAACACAGGTTGGGATGGGACTACACAATATGCCTGCTTTGATTATTAGTCAACAAGGGAGCACAACATAATACATCTCCCTTCTCTGGTTTGTTGGTTCATATGGCTGGATAGGAACAAAAAAATCTTTGAAAATGGGACCCCATCCACAAGTTATGTTGCATATAAAACACTTGGAATGCACAAAAATTGGAAAGACATACACCCAAGCAAGATGACACTTCAGAAAGCAAAGAGGGCACTTGTTACAGAGAATACACCAACGGGGTGGTTTGATGGAGTAGCACAGTCCAATGGCACTCAGAGCGGAGCTGCAGAATCACTAAAAATTCATATTACAGATGGACCTTCAACTGTGGCCCGGGTACCAACACCAGGGAAGAATTATTAGGTGCCTGGGCCACACTACACTTGGCATCCAGATTAAATATTGAAGTCCTTCAGATTATTGGGGATTCCATAACTATTATTGAGTGGTTGAACAACAGGGGCAATCTACAAGCCATCTCCCTCATGGCCTGGAAGGACAAAATCAGACTACTTCAACCCACTTTCAAAAAGCTCAGATACAAGCATATATATCGTGAGCACAACAAAACAACAGATCTTCTATCAAAGGCAGCACTTCAGAAAAAAGCTAGCATTATTACATACAACCATTGGGTTGATGGTCATGAGGGCCCGCCATATATCCTAAAACTATTTTAAGTCATGCAACACCAGTACTTCAGTGGGCATACCAACCTGAGCAAAGGAAATATCTTATGCTTTTGTTTTATATTTTGAGCTTATATGACAGGTAGATCTTGGGATTAATCTCTTTTTGTAAACTTCTGATTCATAGCAGTACATATTTCTATAGTTTCAAATTATGATCTTTCTCCTTTTTGCTGGCCGAAAGACCACTATAGGCGAAAGATACATTTGGCAGTGGACACTATTGTCGGGATTGTAAATCTTGTCATGAGAACATATTATATTTTAATATAATTGAGGAATTTTCCAGTTGGGGAAAAAAAAGATCTAAAGTGATTTGAGTCAATCTCATTTCTGGTTCTGTGGGGAATATGGATAGCTAGAAACTCTATTTTGTTTGAAGAGAAGATTATGCCTACTTTTTAGGTAGTTGCCCAAGTTAATGCTTTATTTGCATATTATGAGGTAATTCCAAAGGTTAAACCACAAAGAATTCTATCAAATATATAGGTGGATAAGTCCTTAGCTTGGGGATATTTCAATGGGGCTTGTCAAGGCCTTGATTCAATCAGTGGGATTGGCTTCATTCTATATCTTTCAGAGACACATTTTATGTCAAAGGAAATATATGAAGATGAACAAACAACCAACGGGAATTCAAGGCCTTCTATTACTTACTAAAATCTTCCTTGGACAAAGGGATTGATAAACTTGAGGCCATAGATGATTCATCTATGTTCATTAATTGGATGAAAGGAAGCCTCCAAGTACAAAATAATTATCTCATTCCACTAGCACAATGATAGCACAATGATTAAAAGCAATATCCAAACAATGTATTTGGGTTAGCTATACTCATATTTATAGAGAGCACAACAAGATTGTAGACCAAATCTCAAAGGAAGGACTTCAACTACAAGAAATTTATGATTCCTTGGGAAAAGTACAAAATGACCATATAATGGTTTTACAATAGTTTTCATTTAATGATCTCTGAACTCTTTTTGAACTTGTATTTTGCCAATACATGGGATTGTAAGTATTCTATTTGTTTTCAGTTATTTAATAAATAATACTATTGATGTTATAAAGGTTGTGGATCTTTCTAATCTATAGTAAAATATTTTGAAAAAATCTATCTCTAAATAATTTTTTTTTGACTATACTTAAAGCACCTAAACATTTTATTTTTGTTTAACTTAAATAAAAATACGTTTTTCCGAGAAGAAAAAAAAAAAATTAATAAAATTTCCTTAATCTTATTACAACATTGTTTATGTCAATATATGGATATTTCATCGAAATGAAGTATTTATGATATTGATTAAAGTATTTCAAAACGTTATTACGTTACCTCTTACTTAAAAGCATTTCAAAACATTATTAATCTCTCTCACGTTAGGGACTATATTATTTTTGCTTTGTAAATCAAATTATTTTAAAATTTGTATATTTTTTTAATGTTTTATAAAAAAATGTTTATTAATTTTTTTATTTTAAAAGGTTAAAGTTTTATTTTATTTTTTATTGATTTATTATTTATAATGAGATTAAATGGTTTTTTTTCCAAATGAAAAAAGCTTAACTTTTATGAAAAAAAATAAAAATTACATTTTGAATAATGCACACAGAAAGCATGCATTTGGTCTGAAAAAATTTTCAACCCAAGAGAAAGAAAGATGCAGTAAAAATGGTCCTCTAAAAGCGATTCAGTACAATTGAAATCTACAGGAAAGATAGTCACAAAATTCAGCCAAGAAAGCTGCAGAGGCAGACCAAAAGAAATCCTAGACAGACCAGGGGAGAGCAGCAAAACAAACCCTCAAAATCAAGAACCAGAGGGATAAAACAAGGAGTCTTGCAACCACAAAAGCGAAGAATCCAGAAACTACACGCCCTAACAGGACCTCAAAGCATTGATCGAGGCCTTCAAATCAACATTGCATGCCCAAAAAGAAAGGACCTCAAAGCTCTGACCCAAAACATCGAAAAAGAAGCAGCAACCCCAACATCCACTCCAAAAAAACCAGAGCCTGAGAAGAGCGCAGAGACCCCCAGCCGCCAAGGCCTCCGAGAAAACCTTGGCATTGCATCAAGCCCTGAACGAACCAGCAAGGATGGATCAGCTAGATCAAACCGCAAAGAACATCATAAAGACCTCTGTGGGCACAAATGGCTATAGCAGCAAAAGATCGGAACCCCACAAACGACAGGCCATACATCAAAGTACAAAGAACAAGAGAAAAAACCACCACAAGGCACCAAATCATGGACAACGCACCTACATCCAAAAGCTTAGAATCCCAGATCCGCACATGGGAGAGCGCAACCACCAAGCAAAACACCAGATTAAACAAAGAAGAAACAGATCCACACAATATGAACGCGACCACCAACAAAAAGAAACCTCCCACTAGCAACCAAGCCCACAAAAGGAAAGGACCATAGGAGACGTAGTCACTGGAAGAGAAACACCACAAACGCATAAACACCTACAGCCAAGAATGCGGTTAAGAAACCCTAGCCGGAGAGCCCTCCCAATGAGATTAAATGTTTTGAGGGTAATACATTTGAAATATTTTTCAAAATGATTTTATTTTTTTAAATTGACTTTCAGTGAAGTTGATAAATATAAAATCGTTGTACACTTTTGTTGTCTTTTCCCTAGAAAAGGAAACATATATTCGATGGTTCTCTTTTGTACAAGTGCACGTGAATGCCATTTAAAGAAGTTTTATTTGATGGAACATAAGCAAAAGATATAGATTAAGCCACGAAAATTTTAATAATAAATGTTGTGTGAAGTTTAGTTTTAGTTTTTTTAAGTTTGTGAAAATATATTGTAAAGGTCTCTGTAAATGTTAGTTGAATGTGGTATTTATTAAGTAATAAGAATAATAATTTAGTTTAAGTTGTTAGTTTTATTTTGTATTAGATTTTTTTTGGAATAAGAAATTTTTATTGTATAATAATTTGATTATTTAGTTTATGAAGGTGTATTTAATTATTTTATATTTAAATATGTAATTTTTTTTAGAATAAGAAATTTTTATTGTATAATAATTTGATTACTTAGTTTACGAAAGTGTATTTAATTATTTTATATTTAAACATGTAATTTTTAAAGTGAAAATATATATATATATTTTTTTTGTAAGTAAGTATAGTATATTATATTAAAAAGCTCTCATGAGCATGGTAGCAAAACAAAGTACATGATGAACATAATGAGATAAGGGACTGCCCCAACAGAGGGGAAACCAGTCCCTGAGCTCATAAGTATCAAGTTGTTCAAGTATTCTAAAGCCTATAGAGGTCATACTGTTTGTACCTTCAATCTTGACAAAAACCAACAGGGAATTGACAATATAAACAACAGTCATCTGCAAACTTAACTTAAAAGCTAGACATACGGAGAATAGTCGGGCCGCATGGCCTG
>ML779721.1:72647-105647 GCA_009831015.1 Picea engelmannii | reverse complement strand
GGCCGTCCCCGAATGCGCGGCATGGTGTTGGAACGCCTGTAGTCAAGGGCGAGATGGTGCCCTCTGTGGGAGCGCAAGAGAACAGAGTAGACAGAGCCGAGAGAGAGCTGGTGCCAGTGCAGAGCTCGCTCTGCTAGCAACCAGCGGCAAAAAACATAAACCATTACCATCGACTGCCAAATATGAAAGCCGAACGCAGCGTTAAATGGCGCATTAACACTCATTTGCAGTCGGTTTACGGAGCATTTAAGCTTCAGGGGGGAGGCACGAGCAGTTCACGTGCCCCCACGTCGTAGATCCCGTCACCCTCCTCCGAATACTGCCGCGTATCCCGCACTAACACCCCATCCGGGGGAAGTGAAAATATATATTAATGATAATATATTATAAAATATATATATATATATAATAAGATATGTTGTCACATCAAATGGACCTACATAAACAATAATGTTGAGCAAAACCCAACATTCAATAATGTCATGCAATATAGTATATGAGGACAAATTCTATATGACAATAATATTTATAGTATATGAGGACAAATTCTACATGACAATAACATCTACTGGTGATATAATCATACTATATGTGTGTGTGGGAGTTATAACATGTGACACTAGGGGTGTAGCACCTACAACCAATGTGATATATATTGAAATGGAGGTACTCTTTGTTGGGATCGGTTATTATAAAAGCTTTAGAGGGATTGTTTTGATGAACATTTTTGAAATGGTTTGGAGATGGATGTATTTTTAGTCAATGTACTCACTTTTGAAAACACTATATAGTTAATATATTGAGAAATTTTCTGCTGGAAAAAAACCAATGTGATATATATGATCATTTGCTAACTTCTACTTAGATTAAAGTTTATCTTCGATAATTTTCATCACCCCCCACCCTCATATATCAGGGTGGGGGGCATTAATAGAAAAATATATAATATATTTTTCTATGAGGTGAGGGGCATTAATAGAAAAATATATTAACAGATAAGATATCCAACTCCTGTAGGCAAGCACTTCCTTAACCAGCAAGCATTCGAACCTTACCAAGACCAGTAAGTTAGTGGGAAAGAATGTCCCAACCAAAACCTTAACGAACCAAAATATTCTCTCATTCATTCTTTATTCTTCGTTGAGGAGAACTACAAACATGCTTAGTCATGTATTACAAAGTTCAACATAACACCAACTATTACTCATAGAACTACTAAAATATTCAATGCATTTATCTAACAATTAGTAGTATTATCATGTCACAAGACTAAAAACCATCCAACAAAATTTGATAAGCCTTTAAGGATTAATGGCATATACAACAAGCTCGTCCGTTTGGATATCATCAATTCCTTTTTAAACTTAAAAATACTTATTATCAATTTCATATTTTTATTTTTAATTTTTTTTTAAAACCAATATTTTAAGTATTATTAAAATAATAATTTATTTTAATTTTTTATTATTAAAAATATGTATAAATAATTAGTTTAATAATTTAAATTATATTTTTATTTCATTAAAAAAAATTATTAGTATTATATTTATTATCAAGGAAAAATAGCTTTTTCCAAGAAAAAATTATCTCAAATTTATATAGAGTATAAATTCGTTTACAAAGTCAGCAACAAGCTGAGTCCATAGCAGTACTAGTCCAACACCCATGCTAAGTAGCAAACAAAGCAACACAACCCAGCACAACACGCAGGTTGTAAACAAGTGAAACAAAAAACAAGGCAGAAAAAAACCCATCAGAAACTAGATAAAGAAGCTAAAACCAGTAGTTGCACGCCCTCAATAGGACCTCGAAGTGTATGATCAACACCGCACGCCGCAGCAGGACCTCAAAGTGTAGACCATAACACCGCACGCCCTCAAAAAGGACCTCAAAGCTCTGGTCCAAACCCTCAGGAAGGAAAACAGAATGAGGCACAGGAAAATGCTTCGGGAAAAAAAGGCACCGTACAAGCTCCACAGACCCTCTCAGCCCCTAAACAGCAACAGTAGGAAAAATAAACGACGCCGTCAGCAGATAGGCGCCTCGTGCCCACAATGGCGCTCCACGCGGGTGCCTTCACTGCTGCCAACCGATCCTCCACCGTCGTCGTTCAAGACCCCACCGTTCCTAACCCCCTATAGCCTCATCCAGACCGCAAATAGAACGCCATGTTGGCCTCCAGTCGAAAGCCCAGCATAGATCCGGCCACAACCCACAGACAGATCCGCGCGCCCAAAACATTGTGCTCCATCCGGTTGCCTGTAGCGCCGCCTCCCAGATCCACCTCCGACGCCGACCGAAAACCTCTGAAGGTCGCTTCCCGCCCACCCGCTCTGGAATGGGTAAAGCCCGCACATGTTCTTCACCACGAAGAAAAACCAAGGATGCAGCTAGCAAGACCTAGCCGCAGAGCCCTCATATTCGTAACCCTAAAATCGACTCTCAAAACCTCTCGCCCAAGCAGTTTTGCTCTCCTCGACTCTCCTGACATTATTGTAAGTTACCCTCTCGACATAACTTAAACTATTATTAAATTTGAAAACAATTTTATCAAACTTCAAATCTTAATGTTTTTCAAGCACATAATAAAAATTCTAAAGAATTTCAAGTAATCCCTTACCTTTTTAAAGTATGAAAAATCAATTTCATTTCAGTAGACATCGATCATCATAAAAAATATAAAAAATAAAAGCATTATATCAAATATAATTAAATATAAAATATATTAAAAAAACATATAAAACATTAAAAATATATAAAAATAAAAATAAAACCATTGTATTAAATATATAAAATATATTTAAATATGGAAAATAAAATCTACACGATAATAACATACTAGACGAAAGAAAAGGAAACAAACTCGATACATAATATAACATGGTATTTGTGACCTCTATTGTTTGCGAGAGATGGGAATTATACTTGAACGAATCCATTTTTGAGGAGATCTTTTATGATGACGATGATTATTGGCACCTAAGTATTGGCCAGACCACACGCGTGTGCGTCACAAGTGTTCTAAGGTGTGCACAAGTGCCACAAGTTTTCTAAGGTTTGTGCGGGCCACAATTTTTTTACCACACAACACCAATATTCAGCGCGTGACAACTATTTTCTATTGTGCTTGCACCAACCAGTTTCCAATGTGTGTGTTGACTAGGTTGTCATGCAAAGACTAGTAAGAAGTCACCTACATATCCAATCACGATTGATTGTAATGATTCATAATTGTTTTGTAACAGACCGAATGGTCGTGCTTAAGGTTGTTAGTGAGCTGGCAGATTTGTTAGGATTGCCATGCTTTTCTAGAGATAAAAGGAATGTGTGTGGACCAGTGATGGTTAAACTTTGTTGGTCTTAGTTGAGTTGTTCATTGTAATTGTAGAGTTGTGATTGTAATATGAGAGAGAAAATAGATCAAGATCTGAGTCTTTGGTCTCTTGTTCAATCTTAATGAGCCTATGAGCAGGCTCCAACCCTTTATGTATCTGAATGTTTATCTGTGATTAATGAATGAAGGTATGATACCTGAACTGATACTTCCTATCATGTGTTTTGTTATGAATAAATGCTTGATATATATGTTAGACTATAAATTACATGTATATGAAAGTTGCATATGATTGAGTAGAATATGATGCATAGTCTACGCTAAGTGTTTCCCATATGCATTATCACTTCATGTAATGTACAAATGTTCAAACTCTCTAATTCTCATGGTGTCTCGGGTGAGACCTTATTCACTCCTTGAATATCAAATATGTCGGTGCTAACGGGGTATTTGTTAGTAAAGTCTCTCGAACCCTGGATCTGAAATCTCGAGCCAATAATTGGTTCTATTGTCGGGACCTAATGACTTTGTGCTACATGGTGGAGTAAGGAAATGATGTGGAATCCTTCAAGAAAAAAGAAAGAAGAAGAAGGAATGTGCATGTCGAGAGACTAGAAACCTGCAAATCAACCTAGAAAGATGGAAACAAAGGTACATATATTGAGATCTGCATGAAATTGTCTTTGTTGAGTTTCCTTGTTTATTGCATGAATGGGTAAAGAGACAAACATATATTAACTATGTGTGGCGAGCCCAAGAACCATTGGTTTGGGACCAAGAAGAGGTAACTCATTTGAAATATTTGGACAATATGTGGGCCAAAGCCATTGGTTTCTGGTTTGAATGAGTTAAAGAAGGATATATCGTTGAGTTTGCAATTGAATGCAACAAATATTTTAGTAGTGCCAAAAGAAAGTTTCTCGCTGGCCCTCGAAGAAGATTGTTAGACGAGATCCCACTTCTGATCAAGATGTTGTTTATGGAGAAGGGGCTAATGTGCATGGAGCCTGATAGGATGGTAGCGTAAACCCCCTGCATGGAAGTGGGGGGGATGAAAAGATAAGGGAAGATGATGAGATAATGTGAAGAGAGAATGGATCTAGAAGAGCAAAGAAGAAGAAGAATTGAGTGATATGCAAGAAGATTCGAGCCAAGGAAGTGAGTCATGTACAAAATCAAGGAAGGGAGATCAAGGGGTGACAAAAAATTAGCAATATCTAAGATGAAGAGAAGAGGAGCCATGCCAAAGGGGTCTACATGAGAAAGATTTGTGCCAAAGAGAAGCGCAAAAGAAGAGAGGTCGTCAAAGAGACGTGGCGTCGAGAATGAGGTATCAAGAGAGGATATCAGAGGAAGTAGTAGCATAGTTGTAGAGAACAAGGTCAAATCCCTTGGCTAATGAGAGATGTAGTTGAATCAGAGGAATATGAGGTGAAAAGTAATAGCATCGATGGCACAGAAGATAGTGATGAAAGCACACTCCAAGAAAGTGAAGAGATATTGGTTGTTGGAAGTAGGATCGCACATCTCAAGATAAGAATCTATTTTGGATCCATCACCAAAGAGGATGAGATAATATGGAGGAACCCCCTCTTTGAACCACCCCCCTCATGCATTTCTAACGAAGAAGAAAGAAGCAAAGAATAAATTCCAGGAGAGACAGAAAGAATATATAAGTGGAGTAGAAACTGAAGTCAGCAAAACTTTGCAAGAAAGTTTGTCAATACTAGTAGTAACCAGTAGCAATTAGTTGGGAAGATAAAGTTTCAATTCAAATATGGCCAAACAAGATTTGACCCTCAGGATTCTTGTGTTTAATGGGATGGGAAGAGATGATGGAGAACAACATGGGTTCACTTGTGAAGCCATCTAGTTTGTGGAGTGAGTCACATTTAAGGCGTCTAAGATCATGCAGTTAGAGACTACATTCATATATAGAGCTCTGACATGGTACATGAATTATAAAGTTACTGCTCCAGTCGGACATGCAAGGTCCCTTATAGAGATAAAGAGAGATCTCCTTAGAGAATTATAGAAACCTAAGTAAGAGTCACAATGTATAACCAAGATTAAGGATATCGAGCAACAAGTTGGAGAAACCATCTGGGGATGTGACTAGCGGTTCAAGATCTTGTTGGACATATTGACCTTTCAAATATAATATGTCCAGCATAGAGAGTGGTTTATTGTCGGACTCCTCCATCATATTCGGGTTCTACTCACCTAACAGAAAGTGATGACTCAATATGAAACCATAGATATTGCAATGCACCTAGAGTCTACATCGGTAGGTGGTGATATGTCTGTAGGATTGGCGTAGGTGCAATCTCAACTTGTGAACCTCACCATGTAATTGCACGACATGGAAAAGGGGAAAGAAGTGTGTGAAAATATTTGGTGCATCTTGTGTCACGCAGAAGGTCACTATCGAAATGAGTGTCTTGTGTTGGGAAATTACATGACGATGGGCATGCCAAACCCATTTCCTACTAGGTCATAGATGGAATGGTGCAAGATTTGTAGACAATGGGGCCATGTACCTCCCTATTTCCCAACTCTAAAAAAGTATCATAATAGTACACATACCTCATTTTGTGAGTTCTATAAATCCATGGGGCACAAGTGAACCTCTATTGGTTGTTGTAGTTGATGAAGTGTAACATCCCCACTATAATCCCTATTTTAATTAATGTTTAATGTAGATATAATGTGTGGCTACATCTAAGCGATGTATATGTGAATTGCATTTCTAAGTTTAAATAATAAAATGTGATGTCATCTACTAAGGGGATATGGACAAAGAAGGGGGTTGAATTAATCCACAAGAGAAGGGAGGGTCTAGGAGAATGTCTAAGAGGGGTCCAAGGGGGAATTACCCATGTCTATTAATTCCAACCACATTCCTGAATTTTATTATCATTATGTATTTAACGCTAATTTTTTATTGAGTGTCCTCAAATCCAATCATTGAATGCATGTCAGAGGGTGGATGTGAGAAGTCACATCCCATAGTTATTGGGAGCATGGGGGCTAAGTACAATCAACTTGGGGAAGTGTGTGAGTCAAGAAAGTAATCCAAAGAGAGGAAATTTTGTATGGGCAGCTACAACAATTTTTAGACAGACAATGTTTTGCATGAACAACAAGTAGAGAGTAGAAAAGACAGCTTGGAGCTGGAACAAACATCATTAATACATATGGGGTCAAAATTTGACAAAATGTTACGACGATATGGGTTAAATTAATCATATTGTCGCAAATTACTACAATTTCAATCATTTTTTTAGGCTCCCCAATGTTCGTTGTACTTTCAACATATTTTTTCGTCGTCGCTTTTGCGATGAGAGGGAGTCCATATATCGACAGGGTTTCGTTCTCTTGTGATAAATGTTCATCGATATATTGACTAAAGTACATTGATATATCGACGCACTTTCAACATAAGACGACGAACATTCATCGATATACCGATGAAGTTTGTGGATCTTGAAAAAAACAGATGGGTGTTTGAAAGTGCTTAATGGTCATTGACTTAGTCAGCTTTGACGTTATCAATGAGCATCGAAAGTTCGACTAAAGTTAGATATTTTGACAATTTTTTTGTAGGTACGACAACATCTATAAAAGTTTGATTGTCTGGTCATTGTTCAATGCATGTAATAGTCTCTTTTCTATGACCTCCACCTTGTTTCACATTGAATTCTTGATTAATATAGCTTGGATTTTGGCGTACTCTGAAGGTTAGAAATTTTTAATATTTCTTTGTCTCATTTTAAACACTCATGGCATTGGATCCTGACTAATTAACCCAGCTTAGGCCCTATTTTAGTCACCAACGGAAATCACTAATGATCAATAGTCGGGTGTCGATCCATAGAAGTGTTTTATTACACAAGAGAAAGCGTCGATAGTCGATGGTTGATGGTAAGGTGTTGGTTGAATTGGCGAAGTGTTGGTTCACCCCAAAGAAGCTGTCGATGGTCAATGAAGAAAAAAGGAGGATGTGTCATGCCACGACATCCAGAATTCCTTGTTAGAGTTTGCATGTCAGCATCCACGTATCATTCCACGTCAATAGCTGCCACATCATCCAAGAAATGGACGATGGTCGATGGATGGGTCAGTCGAATTGGTAAGGAGTTTTCATACGCTAATGAAATTCGTTGATGGTCGATGGAAAATGGTCAAGTCGATTGGTTTAGTGATGTGTTGCAAGTGGTTTCCAAGAGAAATGATGAATGGTTGATGGTCTATGGTCTAGCGTCGAGGATATTTTCAAGCCATTTCGGTTTACCAAAGAGAATCGTTGATCTGCGGGGTTTGGAAAGGATTAGTGGATCTACAATTCGGGTTTCACCCAATTTGAGATCAAGAGATCATATTTAAAGGCTATTATAGTAGTAGAACAATCAATTTTCTATGAATTTTTCAAGATTTTGAAGGTCATAAACTTGCAGGGCGATTTTGAGGCCTTGAACGACGTTTTTTAGGCAATCAAAACCCATAAGAGAAGAGTGTACCAAGGTACACTATGGTTCTACAACTCAAATAAAAGAACTCGAAGATAACTATCCAATGAGATACTTCGAGCACAAAATAGAGGTCATATGAGAAATTTACAGCTAAAACAGTCAAGGTAAAATTTTGGCACCAGTTTACTTCTAGAGGGAATAACTCCTTGCTCAGAAGTCCATCATCGATGCTTTATGTTAAAAGGCCTTTTTTGCCTCTTTATGATCAAATTCTTATGAATGAGCATAGCCGACACATCTATTTCTTTAGGAATAAGCTACCACCATTCTAGCTAGTTTGTGTGCTTTTCATTTTACAGTATTTTGTATTCCATTCATTAATAGAATCTGAATTTAAATGTATTACTGTGTTTCTTGCAATATCTCTATGTGTTTCCTTGTTATATCTTTGCCTTCATGTTGTTCTCTGCCTATTTTGGATCAGTGGTACTAGACCAATCTACTCTTTGTTGTTTCTTTGTGCATATCCTCGACAAGGTCACGTTATCGGGTGTTGGGTCTTGAACTGGTTGAGTTTCAGGAAGAACACTCCCACCAACCTAAGCAACCTCCCATGGAAGAAGAAAAGAGAGACGATGGAGCAAGATATCCTATCAAATTGTTGCTCGAGGAAGCCCTCGCACGACAAAGGAATGAGATGATGGATAATTTCACCCAAATCCTTCAGCAATTGCCAACAACAACAAAGGCACCTTCAATCAACATTCACTTTGGAGGTGCAACAACCTTCAAGGTACAAGTTAAATTTGATATTCCTTTATTTGAAGTCCAAATAGACGTCGACGCTTTGGAAAAATGGTTAATTTTGCTAGAGAGTTATTAATTTATCTAAAAAAATTCCAACAGTGTAAAAATCACCTTCGTGCTCCTTAAATCCCTTCCCCGTGTCAGAGATTGGTGGGAATCTTACTGTGAGCAACATGTTGGAGATGAGTCTACAATTTTTGGGCCCAAACCTACTTGGGTGACTTTTGTTGATGCCCTCAAGGAGAAATACTACCATCCTGGAAACTACGATGACCAATACATGAGATGGACAACTTTGCATAAGGAGAGAGAGCAGACAACGCCAGAGTACACCAACATCTTCCATACCTTGCACACAAAGTTGTGCATTAAATAATTTGAGTGGAACCTAGTTCTAAAGTACCACAGTGGCCTACCTAGGTACATCCAAACAAATGTGGAGTTCCTAGACATCTCCCCACTGGGAGCCACTTACTGATATGTTGTCAAGATTGAGCAAAAGTTCAAGCAAAAGAATAAGTGGGATTTCAGTTCCGCAATCCCATCACAATGAAATCATGGTAAAGGTGGCCTTAACTCCTAAAACAAAGGATAGAGCAAGGATGTCTAGCCCCGGGACAACCAGTCCAAGCCACAAGCGAAGAAGGGTAACAGGAAGTCAAAGAAGGACACTAGAAAGTGGTGTGAGTTCCACAAAAGTCCTTGGAACAACATTGATGATTGTCACTCCAAACAATCATTTTTGGCTAAGATGAAAGAATTAAAGTTAGATGTTGGCTCAGAATCTGATTCATAACAGGATAAGGGTAAATAGATCATTGATGTGGAACCTAGTGTCACCATTGCTACCACAAAGGTCCAGCAAGAGGAACCAGAACAGCCTAAAGAAGGGGAGAGCCTCTTCCACTCATAGATGTGGGTGAAGGGGACACCACTCTATTTCATTGTTGACATTTGTAGCCAGAAGAACCTAATATCAGTAGAGGTCATCAAGAGGTTGAACCTAACAATAATGTTTCACCCTTAGCCATAGACCATCGGTTATCTCAACCAGGGACGAGACATCCACATCATCCAACAATGTCGCTCACACTAGGGGATCAAGTCCTTCAAAGATGAGGTATTGTGTGATGTTTCCCCACTTGAAGTTTGTGATGTCCTTTTAGGACAACCATATATGTAGAAGCATCATGATGTTTATGAATCTAGGCCCTGTAGTGCCATTATTACTTTGGGAGTTCAAATCTACAGGGTACCAAAGGCAGTCCCAACTACTGTGGTCTCTTTGATATTCGTGAAGCAGTGCATAAAGGTGGTCTCTCAGACTGGGAGATTTTTCCTCTTTATGGTCCAATTAGAAGGTGAACGAAAGATCACTGCAATCGATAAAACCTCTACACAAGGTCCCTCTACACAACAGAAGTAGGTGGACAAGATAATAGAAGAACACAAAGACATATTGCCTCACCTATTGGGGTGCCTTTGCACTATCAGGTAAATCACTCAATTGATTTGACACCTGGTGCTCCTCTGTCTAATGGCCCTGTATATAGCCTCTATATTCTAGAGAATGAAGAAATCAAACGTTAAATGCAAGAGATAATTTTGAAGGGCCACATTAGACCAAATTCCTCACCCTTTGGGAGCCCAATTGTTTTGGTTCAGAAGAAGGATGGGACATGGTGACTTTGTATTGATTATAGAGCCCTTAACAAGATCACATTTAAGAACCTGTAAACAATCCCCCAGATTGAGGATCTTCTAGATTAGCTCAAGGGCGAAATTTTTTTCGGTAAGATTGATCTGAAGTTAGGCTACCACCAGGTGTCAATTGAACAAACTGATGTATGGAAGAAATCCTTCAAGTCTAAAGAAGGTCTCTTCGAGTGGTCGGTCATGCCTTTTGGCTTGATTAATGCACCGACCACATTCATGTGAATGATGGATGATATATTATGGTCATTCACAATCTCCTTTATGGTCGTATATCTGGATGGCATCCTCATCTTTAGCAAAACCTAGGAGGAACATTTGAAGCACATTTAGCAGGTCTTGGGCACCCTACTACAACACAAGCTATATGCCGATTTGGAGAAGAGTTCCTTCGACATGTAGAGAATTCAATATTTGAGATATTGCATCATGGATGAGCAAGGTGTGCATGTGGATCCAACCAAGATCCAAGTCATTCATGATTAGTCAACCCCTAAGGCGCTTATCGACCTCTGAAGCTTCTTGGGCCTCGCCAACTTCTACCGCAGGATTTTTTTGGGGTTCTCTCATATCGCTCAAGCCCTAAGCTAGGTGACCAAGGGTGGCACCAAGGCCAAGTTCGTTTAGGCTACATCACAATAGAAACCATTCGAGGATTTGAAATTCCACCTATGCTTTGCACTAGTCCTTACTTTGTTAGACCTACAATGACCATTTGAGATTAGGACAGATGCTTCAGATTATGATATCAATGCAATCCTCACTCAGCATGGGCATCCGATGGCCTATCACAGTGAAACTCTGTCTGATGTTATCTACAAATACCCCGCCTACGACAAACAGATGCACTCCATTGTGCAGGCATGCCGATAGTGGAAGCATTACATTTTGGGAAAGGAAATGATCATCCACACTCATCACAAGCCTCTGCAATTCATTCAAACACAAGGGAAGTTACAGAATCACCACCATTAGAAGTGGTCAACGTACTTGTATCAATTTCACTCGAACATCAAATACAAGAAGGAAAAAACCAACCATGTTGTAGATTGCCTCAATCGACCCCCATTTGTGGCTCTAGCTATAGTTATTAACTACTATGGTCATGAGACCTCTCTGTGGGTGCAATTATACAACAATGACTCTAAATTTGTTGCTACCTACCAGACATTGAGCACGGGAAAATCAATTCCAAACTTTCATCTCTGAGATGGATTGCTATGCCATCTGAGCCATCTCTATGTTCCTTCAAGTGAGCATGCAAAGACGATATGGGAAGCTCAATATAGTCGGGTGACATGACACTTTGGCATGGAAAAAATAGTGGCATTACTGCAAAATCAATTTTATTGGTCGAAGCTTCGACAAGATGTCGGCAAGTATATTAGATCCTACATTGTATGTGCCATTGTCAAACTTGTCATTAAGAAATAGGGCTATACACCCCTCTGCCTACTCCCGATAGGCCTTGGGATTCCATCTCCATGGATTACATGTATGGTCTACCTTCAACCAAGCATGGTAATAATTGTCTCTTCATGGTCATTGATTGATTCTCTAAGATGGTAGTTTTGACACCCTGCAAGAAGAGTATCTCAGTCGAGGCCACTGTTAAGCTCTTCTTTGAACCCGTTTGAGTTCATTTTGGGCTCCAACAAACCATTATTTCATACCAAGACACTAGGTTCTTGATTTTTTGGTGTAACCTATGGTCGATGGTGGGAACCAATTTGACCAAATCAATTGCCTTCCACCCACAAAATAATGGACAAACATAGGTAGTCAACAGGATGATTGTTCATATCTTGAGGACATACAATTCCAAATATCCATGCACATGGGATGATATCCTTCCTTATCTACAACATAGCTACAACATAGCCCTCCACATATATATTGGCCATAACCCTTTTCAGGTGTGCTTGGGGTTCCAGCCATTGTCCCCCATTGATGTAGCTTTGCCCATTGCAGCTACACATGAAGAGTCCTCCCATGCTTAGACTAAATTTGATTGAGTAGACAAATTTGTTGAATTAATCCAACACATCCAACAACAAGTTCATGAAATTTTGCATAAATCCAATGCTAAGTATAAGCAGTGCCACAATCAACATCAAGTACCACATAAGTTTCAAGTGGGAGATAAGGTACGGTTGCATTTGCAGAAAGAGCACCTCACATGACCCCTTTGGAAGCTATGCCCACTTCGATACAAGCCTTACACCATCATCAAGGCTGTGGATGAAAATGATTTTGAATTAAGTATTCCCCCTTTCCTTGGCTTGCGCCCTGTATTTAATGTGGAACTGCTTCGACCATATTTTCCTTCGGGTGTGGCCAAGAACTTGGCCCCTATATAAATAAATCATGAATGCATTGATTATTCAACAATTGATCGAATCATTGATGCCAAGATGAAGGGAACCCTTCAACAGAAGATCCAAATCTATCGGGTCATCAAAGCATGGCAACTTCTTCACTAGGGCAAGTGGCTCACCAGAAGTCAAATTCAACAGAAGTTTCCTCATCTAATGGAATAACTTAATGCAATGGGGACCATTTCTTCCTAAATGGGTGACCTATCCAAGTGGATACAGAAGGCCACCCACCTATTCCACTAATTCAGAATGGTTCCACATCTTGGTAGTTTTTCTACAGTTTTTTGGGTCCTGAACTTCCAGAGTCGTTTTGAGGCCCTAAACGAAATTTTTGTTGGCATGACAATGCCTAATATGTAATCAAAGACAAATATTGAGCCATTTGGAATGTGTACTTCTCGGCTAGACCTTTCCAATGGGATACTAAGTGCCCCAAACGGATATCTTATGCAAAAGTTACACCCCCATGAAGCTTACATATCAACTAACCACATCAGGGCCCACAAACCTTTTGGTGTTTCATTCTCTGGGGTTAGGGTTTTGGATGTTTAGGTCTTTCTCATTGATGCTTTGTGTTAAAATTCCTTTTCCACCTCTTTGTAATCATTTTCTTACGAATGAGTGTAGCTGACACATCTCTTTCTTCAGGGATAAGCTACCACCATTCTAGCTACTTTGTGTGCTTTGCATTTTACAGTCTTTTGTATTCCATTCATTAATATAATAAGAGTTTAATTGTATTATTGTGTTTCTTACAATATATATGTGTGTTTCCTTGTTATCCCTCTGCCTTCATGTCGTTCTTCACCTAGTCTAGATCAGTGGTATTAGAGCAATCTGCTCTTTGTTGTTTCTCTGTGCATGTCCCTGACGAGTTCAGGATATTGGCAGTTGGATCCTGAATTGGTTGAGCTTAGGGAAGAACACCCCCACCAACCTAAGCAGTATCCCATGGCAGAAGAAAATAGAGACGACAAAATAGGAGATCCTATCAAATTGATGCTCAAGGAAGCCCTCATGCGATAGAGGAACGAGATGATGGATATTTTTTCCTAGATCGTTCGATGACTCCCAAAAACAATGGAGGCACCTTCAACCACTAGTCACTTCAAAGGTGCGACACCCTTCAAGGTACAAATTAACTTTGATATTCCTTTATTTGAAGGCCGGATAGATGCCGACGCTATGGGAAAATGGTTAAGTCTACTAGAGAGTTATTTGTTGGGTATGTGTTATATTATTTGCGCGGGGGTTTGGGGGCAACGCGCTCGAAAAAAAATTTGCCTCAAAAAATGTGTCGCCTCTTTTACCTTGATTTTAGTGTCCATTGTTGGGCGATTTTTTGGCACATGGTTTTCCGCCGATGGTTTTCTATTTTTGGTTAAGGAATTAGGTTTGTTGACTAATCTAGGTCATTGGATTAGGGTTTTGGATGTCGTTGGCTCCTATATGTATATTGTATTGTAAACAATGTATGATATGAATGAATATAGAATACATTGGTTTTCCTGGTTTGGGTTTCCAGGGAAAAAATCTTTGTGTAATGTGTGTATATGCCATTGTATATTTTTTGTTCTTTTACTGAAAATAAGTTTACAATAAATAATTGTACAAGGTTAAAATCTACATTGTTTCTTTGTCCAAATATTTTCCAACAGTGAAAAAATCAATTTTATGCTCCTTAAAGCCCTTCCCCATGTCAGATATTGGTGGGAAACTTACTGTGAGAAACATGCTAGAGATGAGTCTGTAATTTTTGAGCCCGGACCCACTTGGGAAACTTTTGTTGATGCCCTCAATGAGAAATACTACCTTGTTGGAAACTATGATGACATGTACACGAGATGGACAACTTTGCGTCCGAAGAGAGAACAGACAATGCTAGACTACACAAACATCTTCCATACCTTGCGCACAAAGATTGGTATTAAAGACTTCAAGTGACACCTAGTTTTGAAGTACCAAAGTGGCCTACATAAGTACAGCCAAACATATATGGATTTGATAGACATCTCCTCATTGGGAGCTGCTTATCGATACGATGTCAAGATTGAGCAAAAATTCAAGCAAAAGAATAAGCGGGATTTCACTTCGGAAAACCCATCACAACAAAAGCATGGTAAAGGTGGCCCTAACTCCCAAAACAAAGGACAAAGCAAGGATGGCCAGCCCCAAGACAACCAATCCAAGCCACAAGCAAACAAGGGTAGTAGGAATTTGAATAAGGACACTGGAAAGTGGTGTGAGGTCCACAAAATCCCTTGGCACAACACTGATGAGTGTCACTCCAAACAGTCATTGTTGTTCCATAAACTTAATTTAGAATAATTTTTGTAGAAGGAAATTTAGTGGAACTTCAAAATGTGTTATGTGTTTCAATGTAGTTATTGGTTATTGGTTCTTGTAATGCCTCGTCGCTAGTTATTGGGAGATGGAACATCTCATAATGTAGTTGTCCAAATAATGTGGAAATTGATTATTTCCTTAAACAGTGATTTAATGAAAACATTAAATAAAATGTGTTTGGAGAACATGGTTTATAATTATAGGTAGGACAACTTGCAATATTTGTATATAAATAAATGGTAGAATTTTTCAAGGAATAAATTTTCCTTGAAAATTTTCCCTTGATATTTACAAAATTATTTTGCAAAAGCATGAAAAAAGGATGATTTATTAGGTGTGTCGAAAAATTAGAGTAAGATTGAAACCTATCTTAACTTAGTAGTTGCAATTTACCATTTTTTCAAGAATTTTCTTAAAAGAAATGGAAACTTATGTCGCTACCTTTTACCAAATTGAATTTTGATGGTGCTTCATGGGGTAATTTGATACAAACATGAATTGAAGGAATTCTTAACGACTGGAAAGGCCTTTGAGTGGTTTCTTATGCTAAAAATATTGGTGAATCCATTGTTGGTATTTGAAAAAAAAAAAAAGGCAATATGTATGGGTATATTGCAAGGGATATGGAAAAACAAAATTTGATGAATGAGGCAGATTTTATTTCATAATTAAAACTTGTTACTAATGATCTATTGTCAATGCAGACATCTTCAATTTGGAAATTGTTGAAAGCCGAGGAAATGGCTTGTATGATTCTCCCTAATTTTGAAGTCAGATGATTTTTGCATACTTGTAGAAAACACAATAAGGTAGAACAAATTCCTTGTCCAATATAGAAGTTAGCTTGAATTGGGTTTAGGATCTAATATTCAATAAATAGAATCGTTGGAGCCAATCCAAGCTCTCACGGGAGCTAATTACTTCGTAAATCACAACAGGAGGTGACAAACATGAAAATCAAGAAGATAATATTTGTAGTGGGGCACACTCATTCCATTAGAATGGAAGAGGACCAAATAACATGTGGCCCCTTCCATCCTCAATAACCACTACCAATATGTGGATAGAATGTGATTTGAAGTTGGGGGAGATTTAGTCTTGGGAAGCTTCCTTTCACTCTATCAGTTGTTGAGTATCCACCATCTATTAAAATTTGGGACACCAAATACACTTTTTTTTATGTGTGACCACTTTCCCTGACTTAACAGGCATGGTCGTTCATCAATCTATCAAGAGCTCCCTAGCTTTATTGCACCAACCACTTTTTTTAGTATTCAAACCCTTGTGGATGATTTATAAACTATCTTGGATATTCCACTGATTGACTCACCAAAATATATCTAAAACCACAACTACTACAATGAGCCTATTCTCAACTACACAATATTTTTTTTCTGTATTTTTAGTGACTTAATTGTTTGTAGATTATTTAAATACTAGGAAATAAGAACAAAAGTACATCATTAAAGACACATAAAAGAACACCATAACCTCAATATTTACCTCGGAAACCCAACATGGAATGAATAAGAAAATGAGGAATTATGCCTCTCTTCTTTATCAAATGAGATTACAATGCATAATACAAAGATCATGAAGATCTTTGTAGAGCTATGAGTCATTATGGTCTTCTCCTATTCCTAGTCCCCTACAAAATACTATTTGTCTTGTGTGTTATTATCTCTTTATTACTCTTGGAAGTTTCTCTGCTATGGAACATAAAATTACTACAAAGGGACCTTAACCCCTTTTCCCCTCATTTTGGTTGGGGTTTTAACACCCTTTCTTTGAAGTTAGGGTTAGGGTTTTTTAATTCTTTTATACTTCTGTAAGTCTTTAGTGGGTTCCCATACTTTACTAACTCCATATGGGCAAATGATGGTGAGATAAATCCACTTGTTTGAGACATGGTGAGTTGACATCGTTGCCACATGGACTTGTAGGAAATAATTGGACTATTGCCTTATAAGGGGCATAAAATTCTCATACAAACATTGTTTGATGAAAGCAAACCACTGCTGGAAAGTTATTGACATTTAAAATGTAATGACGACCTCCCAAAAAATTATCCTTGAGGTCAAAGACCCAAAAATTCCACTTCTTTGACATTGAATAGAAGGATTTTCAATTTTGGTCCATTAGTGCAATTTCAGGATTTGACCCATGTTGACCCTTCTAGGTCACAAATTCTATCTTTCTCATTCCATAGCATCAACAATGTTGTATAAAAAATAGGCAGATCAGTTTTTTCTATAATCCCTCCTCATTTTGGGAGGCTTTTGGTCTCCAAAAGATTTAGTTTTGAAGGAGACAAGGAAACAATTCCTCACCTTTCTCCTTGGAGTGTCATTTGGCCTTGCCCGATCACCATCCCTTTGATCCCACTTGCCAAAGTTGGTTTTTACCTCTTCCAGACATTTTGATATTCTTATGCAGAATGATATCCTTGGGTAATTGTGCTTATGCATGTGAAGCCAAATATATAATAGAAGGTAAGACTTGGCTCTCTTCATGCTCATTGAACAATGATGGTTCATGGAGTTTCAAGGTCTCTACATTTACTAGTGAGTAAATAAGCATATAAAGTGGAAGATTGAGTTTGTAAGAATTTTTTCCTACCTTCTCCAATACTTCAAAAGGTCCATATCTCAGGGACTTTATTTTCTTTTTTAATCTATGTAATCTTTATGTATTGAGGCACAACCAAAATCTATCTCCTACTTTGAAGGTCTTTTCAACCTTGTGTTGCTCATGCATGCCCTTATAGTTCTCGTGTGAATTCTTTAGCTTCTCTTGAACCTGTAGATGTGTTTGCATGATCCTATCTATGAACTTTTTGTTGGATTACTGAGAGGAGGGGTGAATCAGTAATAGATATTTTTAATCCTTTTAACCACAGTATGCAAGTGTTATTTATCTTTATGATCGATACAACATTATCATCCAATAAGTGTAGATTAAATAAACCATGAACAAATGAACAATCATACACATACACAATACACCAGTATTTTTACGTGGAAACCCAATGTGGGAGAAAACCACAGAATGTTTTTTCTTATTTATCTTTAAGAATTACATTCATTGGAAGCACCAACTTCCTTTGTTTTCCAGCTACAACTGGACGGAGGCTCTGACCCCCTATTTTCAGGCTACAACCTGAGGCAAGCTACAACTCCCCAATTCTCTGGCAACAACCAGAAGGAGGGCACAACCCCCTATGTTCTCCGGCTACAACCAGAAGGTGGCTACAACCACCTATCCTTGCCCCCATCCAATCGCCCTAAAATATAGGTGCCAAGTATAGAAACTGAATATGTCACTGTCACAACCTATTCTGTCAAATCTATCACTGAGAAACCGGTCACTATATACTCATGAACCAATCTGAACTGATCAAATATACCTCAAACACTATACCACAAGTCTATACCTCAAACCATGTGCTAGAACCTCACTGTTATACAACCTCTATCTATATCAATAAATTCAACAACATAACTCAACTAAAATCCCTCAAACATGAACCAATACTAAACTTCAGTAGATCTACCTCAAATCAACTCTACAGCAAGCCCTAAACTTCCAAGAGGGCATCCAACAGATCTACAAGGAAAACTCTCAACCAGATTCATAAGTTCAACACTACACATATAAAAATCATACATTTTTTTCTTCTTGTAATGTCCTGTTGCCGCGAGTTTTCTGCCGTGATTTTTCTGCTGCACTCTTTTCTGCCACACTCTTTTCTGCCGCACTTTTCCTGCCACACTTTTTCTGCCACACTTTTCTTGCCGCACTTTTCTCTGTCGATAATACCTACCCAAATAACCTTTCAAAAAATAGATATTCAATGATATTCAATAGGTGCTAATGAGAGAGTCTTTATCTATGATTTATACTTCCATGTAGCTTCCTCAAGGGGTTACCTTCTAACCAACTTAATCCATTTTCCTTCTTTTAGGGCTAACCCACTTCTAACCACTTGTCCACTTCTAACTCACTTTGCTACAAATAGTAAATTCTCCACTTCTAGTTGCAACTAAATTATTTTTATTTTTTTCTTATTGCAACAACTTAACCCATGACTAACTCCTAGTTTCACCCACTTGACTAGTCAACTTCTTCTAGGAGCTTCTAGAATTAATTTGCTTCTTTGACCTTCTAGATAACTCATGAGGGTTCTCCACTTCAGCAGGCCACAACTCTCTAACCGTGAGGAGTTATGTGACGTTTTGCATATCACTGGAAATGGAATGACATGTACTATCCATCTAGAATAGTCTTACCTACAAATATATTAAAATTCTTACCATTATACATCAATCAAACTGAAGTCCCTTAATCATACGGCTGGGGCTACCAGAATTTGCTACCAGACTTGCTTCAAGGGTTGACATCAATGACAACCAACCCAATTAATCAACATTCTTTTTCCCTCAATGCATCACTTGAGATTGATGCCCCTACTTTAGGTTGTACATATACAATATTCAATGGTGATCGTGGAAATTACCCAAAAAAAAAATCAAAAGGGGACTTACTGGTAGAATTTTGGACAATACTACTATAGAAATGTTGTATGTAATTCAAGTTTTCATCCTAGGCCCATTGTATGCGTCTAGTTGTATCCTCTCAAAAGTTGAAAAAAAATCATATTCTTCTACTTCATTTTCCCATTAGTCTATGCGTGGAAGGTGGTGGATCTCTTCAATTTAACATATTTACTAGAAATGATGCTCCTTGGAATCCCAAAATGCACCTAGACCCTTCTACATAATAGGCTTGCAACTTCTTGTCCTTTGATGGTCTTTTTACAAGCCTTCAAAGCACATCTTTCTAAACTTGTTAACTACCACATATAATAACTCAAGCCCTCTTCTTGTCCTCAAAAAAACCCTAACAAATTAGTCCATATATATACTTCGCCATGTCTTTGTATGGATTAGAATTGGATTGACTAGTCATTTTTTCATGTTGCTAAGCTTGTTGGTACAACATAATATACAACCTCCAATAAAACTAGCTACTTATTCTTGCATGTTGGGTCAATAAATGTACCCTTGCAAGTTAACCATGGTCTTCTTGACACAAATATTCCCAACAACCTTGCAAGTATGAGCCTCCCTTATTAGTTGTACTATTTCTTATTTTGGTTCACAAATCTTTCCCATATTATAGAGTAATCCATCTTGGAGATGGTAATCAACAAATTGGTGTTTTTGTTGACCCTTCAATTTTTTATGCACTCCCTTGTAGTCCTCATCTTCTGTATTCCCCTCTCTATATGCTTCATGGGTGAATGGTTCCATGTGCATAATGGCTCCCAAAGCTATATTTTTTTATGTTGGCAGTGTTAACAATAGATTGACCAACCTGTTGGCAATGACCTTATTATATTTAATCACTATATGAAATTGTTGTAGAAATCCCATCCATTTAAAATGTATTACTTGTTGGAGCTTACTTTAAGTCTACAAGCATTACAGACGATGATGATTGGTATGGATAATGGTTTCCTTGCCAAATAAATAATGCTTCCACTCTGTCACCGCCTACACCAAGGCATAAAGTTTCCTATCATATGGGGGGTAGTTCAATAATGCTCCATGGAATAATTATTATTGATACCAAACTAGCCTCTTCTCTTGCATTAAAATTGCACCCATGGAAAACCCAGTAGCAATTCCCACTTCAAATGACTTTTGCAAGTTAAGTAGTGAAAGGATCGAGGCTTGACTAAGCTTCTGCTTCAATTCTTTAAATAATTTATGTTGATTTTGACCACACAAGAAACTATTGCCACTGGTTATTATAGTGTGAAGTGGTGTTGCCACAACTAGGAATGATGCTACAAAACTCCTTTGAATATTTGGTAACTCCCACATAACTCCCAACTTCACCGAAATTGGAAGGAGTAGCCCATTTAAGGAAGGACTCTATCTTTCCAAGATCAATCTTCAACTCACTTCCACCAATCATATGCCTCAAGTACCCCATGGATTCCATAACAAACTCACATGTCTTTATGTTTGTTATCAACTAATTTTTTTGTGGTGTCTCTAAAACTTGCTTCATGTTTACAACATGCTCCTCCCCGGTAGAATTTGTTGAGGGGTCCTAAATCCCTTTAACTCAGCAGCAGGAACCAAACTCACCACCGAGGCCCAATTAGACTCTGCAGCATTTGATAGTGGAATGGTTCTCCATATCTTGCGATCCGACCAATTAATCGATGGGCTTTATGTTTTCTTGTGAAGGCTTCTCCTTCTGTTCGGACGTTCTCTTATTTGTATTTTTTATTATAGGTGGGACCGATACAAGATAAAAGTCAGTATAAACCAACTGGGTAACAAAGTGGAAAAATATTAACTACTGGATAAGGCTGAGCTTGGGATAACCCTTTCACTCTAGCATGCAGACAACAATTCTCTACCACAAACCTAGTAATAATACATTAACCTACTGGTGTTCCAATTATTGACTGAGGTGCGATTTATCATAAGAAAAAACATATGCAATAAACGATGGCAATAAAAATAATTCTCTTAACTCTAATCATCAATAACATAATAACACAACGATTTAATTTTCATCATTAAAGACAAGAACTGTAAAACATTGAATCATATAACTTATCAACAGATTTAGAAGCTCTTACTCGTTACAGCATCCATTCATGAGATGAAATCAGAAATAATTTGTCTCCACATCCAATCATACACACTTTTGATGAAAAACCCAAACTTGTCTCTGGTCCTAAACATGACTTCTCAATTAAGGTAGCTCCGAAATAGTTCTTTACAAAATCCAAAAAATGAGGGTCTTTGCAACAACCATCGACCGTTGCTAACAAGTCGATCCTCCTATTTATAACATATTATTAACTAAAAATAACTATTAAAGTGTAGCTAAGTAAAACAAAATTCACCACATGGTGTTTTCTTCTATCGGTCTTTCTAAAATTCATCGCATGATGTCACTTGAATGGATGATTCTTCTCGTACTCCAACCACTTGACAAATAAATCCTCGCATGTGTTAGCATACGAGAATCTATGTTGTTCCATTGGGGTGAAAATAATCTTTCTTATATCTACAGCCTGAGCTCGATACTTGATTGTCCTGGCACTTAACTGGTGCAACATGGCTCGAGCTTTGAGCGGGTGCTCCATGAACCGTCGCACCTGTCCTGGCACCATGTCTGCCACCTTCGTTATTTTTGCAGCCCATGCTGATTCTTGTTCAGCATGTGATTTGACTACGTCGTGCAAGTCGACAAAGTCATCGGGTGTGCCGAATTCGGGGAGGACGATGTCTCTTATTGCTCGGTTGATATTGGTCCATCTTTTCTCGCACTTGGCCCATTTCTCTTGGATTTCCCGATGAGGTTCCTGAGCCATTTTAACCCAATATTCGGTCGATTTCCTTATGCGGTCGATGTTGCTTTCCCTCAGCACCCAGATGTCCTACTCTTCGGTGTCTCAGCCTTGTTGCATCGTGCTAATATAGTCGATCCTTTCCACAGCTTGGTGCACTTTCTCGTACCACCTCTCCATATCCTTGCACGTCGTCGGTGCCATGAGGGTGTCTTCCTGAAGCTCGACTATCCTCGCAGTGAATAGGTGTCATTCATCTGTAAATTTTTTGTAGGCCTCCTAGAATTCACTTCTTAGGAACATCGCGGCCTGTGTGGTGTCCTGGTAATATTTCGCCAAGTGGTGCAAATGTTCTAATTCCTTCAGAGCAGCAGCCAACTCCTCTTCATCCTTTTTTTCTCTGTCCAGGGTGGCATCTGTGATTTCCATCCCTGCACCGATAAGTTCAGATGTCTTGGCATGCTCGGTGTTGATCAATTTTTCCTCCGTGGTGATGAGGATGGAGCGATCTAGAGTGATCCTCCTCTTATTGGTGGTCCTCTGTACGGTAGCTTTCCTTTTCCAATCATAAGCAATGGAATGTATGTCAGCGACTTCATCCATGGGTTCAGAGATTTGTTGATCTCCCCAGGTGAGCATATTTCCCAGGCTCTTGATGGTATATATTTGTTCAAGACTAGGTTCTTGAACTTCCTCCACGTGTTCCAAAGGCCTAACTTCTATTTGTCGCTCATCGGGAAGTTGAGTATCGATTGAAATTGAGGCATCAGGGGTAGGTTTGGTACTTACTTGATAATCGGTCACTGGGACATCGAGTTCCTGTTGTGGAGCTTCTTCTTTTTGTTCACCTGATCTTGGCTCTTCCTTCGAACTATCAGCCTGGGTCTCCGGTGCATCGGGCAGCTGAGTGTCTAAGACACTTTTGACCTCTTGTTCATTCTGTGGAAGGCCCTAAATTTGAGCGTCAGGAGCTTGGGAAGATGCCTTCTCTGGCTCCTTTTCCTCCGTAATTGGTACAGGAGTCACCAGGGACACCTCTGGGCTCTCTTCATCATCGTAGATGTTTATCAATTTGTGGAGGGGGTTTGGTGCGCTTGTTATCCCTGACGTTATTACTGTCTCTAGCTGAGCTGAAACATCCACTGACGATCTGACCTGTGGTGTTGTAACTTCAGGGTCTTCTGACTCGGCGATTTCATCAATTTCTATTAGCTCTGGGTCGCTTGGATCTTCTCGGCTTTCATCTGGGTTATCAGTAGGGGACCCTGTCATTCCTATGAGGTCTGGGTCATCTTGCAGTTGATCAATAAATTGTTGCACCTGTTTTATCATGAGAAACCCCCTTGCACGTGTGTATTTTGTCATAGGGAATCCTTTATCATGCACCAGGGCCACTAGGGGAACCTCTGTTGCTTCTGTCACTATAATTTCTTCCCTGGATCTGAGGGCTTCCTAAGCTGATTGCTCTATGGCCATTGTTTGTTCAACTAGGATCATGGATTTGAACTTGGTCATTTTAGGGTCGTCCATCCTTGCCACCACCTCGTCCCAGTCTTGGGCATTTTCTATGAAGAGTTCATCTTCAAATTTGTCATGGGCGTACGACCAGCAGGATGACACTTGCGAAGCATGTTTCAAGACCAGGCCCTTTTGATCATGCTTGTGGAATCGACCTGTCTAGAATCTGAACTCTAATTGGCTCAACCCTTCTTGTTTGGCTTGAGCAGTGTCCTTCACCATGTAGAAACCTACATGGAATCCATAAGGTATGAATGCCCGCTTCTTGTCCTTGACCAGGGTGGCATTGTAGCCTTGCAGGATGATCTGGTAGCATATTTCTCCCACTACAATTCGGTCAAGAACATGTGCTGGTAGGAGATGTGGTGATCTGGTGGCCCTGAACACCCTGATGTATGTGTCACGCTTGTCCAAGTACCAGTGGCCTACCTTTGATATCATCTTCTTGGCCGCAACCGATAGTCTCAGGCATTCTTTCTTAAAAAGAATGAAACAAATTTGGGCGATGAATTCATCACAGATGAGGGAGTAAGACTTTTTGTACCTGTTCTCCCATAGGATGTTGAAATATACGTGGACCGGGAGCTCTGCAGCATGCCAACTCAGATTCATGCCGGCGAAAATGTTTCTGGCGCACATGACATCAAGCAAATATTAAGCCATGTACAAGGTTGGTGTCTCTCCTTCCTTCGGCGTCTGAGCCTGTTGTATGCAGATGCTCATTTGCTTAGAAATGATGGCTCCCCAATTGAATCCACTCTTGGAAATCGCCATTGTGTAAGCTAAGGGAATCCATGCCTCTGAAAATCTGGAGCAGTCCTTCTCCCCATATAATCGGCAGATGAGAGCCATCAAGTAGATGTATGGCTCCTTTTAATTGGCCGTCTGGTACCAACCGGTGCTCTGGTTGGTGTATTTCTTGTCTTCCCTCCACCATGAAGCCATCACCCAGCTGGTGTCATGGCGCTCGTAGAACTTAACGACAAAATCTGTATTCAGCCGCTACTCGAGGTCTAGGAGTTTGTCATATTTTTGGACCTCTACCAGAAGGAACACTCCGACACACCCACCATTGTCATCATTGATCAAACATTTATGTGTGTCTATGTGGTCAATGAGCCACTTCAGGAGTTCGACACAGGGAAAGATAGGGGTTCTGCTAGCCACCAGATGCAGGTATGACCGTCGGATGTTCGGGAACACTTCGTCGTCGAGCACTCTGACATCTGGATCACTATGTGGGATGTATTTTGGGTATTCCTCCCGACTGATCTTTTTAAAGAGCTCTCCCCATTGCAGGAGTGTCGTCTTGGACCCTGTGCTTGCCTCTGTATCTCCAAAGGCCGGAGGTTGGACAAAAGGATTCTTCGTTGATGTTTTGATGACAGGCTCCGGTCTCGGCGTGTATTCCAATTGTTTTGCGACCCCTGGGGAGGAGCCTTCGCCTAGTTCTAGTTCTTTTAGCTTCGGCGCCCTCGGGGATCATCTAGTGGTTGGATTTCTTGGCGGCATTGTTCATACAATTGAAATAAACCTTCAGAAACTGTGTAAAGAACAAAACCGAATAAAAACACATGAAATGTAACCATGTAAAATCCACAGACTGGGAAACATACCTGCAAAGCTTGCTAAACCTGGTTATTAGATACTCACGGGACCTCTGCAGCTTTCGAATTACTCGTCTCGCTTCTTCGAATGCTCTGAATTTCCTTGCACACAGAATGATTATGCTTACCATGTCTCAAAAGAATTTAAACCAGGGAAGAACTTACTGTGTCACATTAGCCATTCAATTCGGGTGATGAGTGAAATTTAAACAATTTGTCGCCGAATCTATGCAATTTAAATTCATCGTGGGTTGACAGTGGAGGCACGGGGGTGATGTGGTCTGTCGGTGATTTCAAACGACCGTGTTGATTAGCGCACGAGGTAGAAACTAATGTAGGATTTGGTATTAATTAGACCCTTAAATGCACGAAATCTAATCATATCTAATGCTAAAATGTCCCATCATGTTGCTTTCTCAGTGGGTAGATCGGGGATTGGGGATGCGCTATGAACGTTTTTGTCGATGTCCCTCGCAAAATATCTAACATCGATCAATCTCATCGTACAATGTTGTCGTGGCAAAGCTGACTCGGAGGTGTGACTTGGACTTAGGGAACAAAGAATGACTCGAGGTAAAACTAGGCCGTACGGTTCCCCAATTTGGCAAAGACACGTGGCATTGAAGACCCGTGACCTAATTCGTGTGTATTAATCGGAGTCGGGAATTTCTTCAAGTTGTGTGTTTTGAAACAAACTTGGGTTCACCGATGCCGAAAGGTATCGGGGTCGGCGATCGGCGATAAACCTATCACGCGTTTTTCTTTGGATTAGCTTCCTCGAAAAAGTCCCAATGTCGAAACGCTTCGGGGATCAGCAGTCGAAAAAACTCTTTAGCGTGGTCATAATGTTCGTTGCGATCCTTTTAATTCTTCCATGATTCCGAAAAGCGCGTTGGGTATTGACTATCGGTGGTATCTTATTTTTCTTTGTTAACGTCTATTCCCCTCGCCTTTTACCGATGTCGAAGAGGAATCGACTATCGGAGATATCCTTATGCAAAACTTGGTGCAAACAAAAACTTACTTTTTCCGATGCCGATGGAGATCGACGCTCAGTGACTGAGGTTTCCCGAGTGGCTCTTTTCCTTCTATGAATTCCTTCTGATGTCAAATCTGAGTGTGTCGGGTGAAGTGTTTTTTTTTTGGCTTTTGATTCTTTATTCAAGCGTTAAGTCTTATTTAAGTCACGGGGTTTCATAAGTTCAAACAAACCTGAAAAGCTAATGAGAGTCAAGATAATAAGCAAATCCAAACATTTCTCAAAAATGAAGTAGAATCAGAGAGTGCAAAGATCAAGTGGTACCCAAAAAGTGAAAAAATGGCATAGGCTTTTTAGGATGTGTTGAGTGCTCAACAGAACTAAATATCAAAATTTCATCTAGATATATTATGGAAAAAGAATCTATGAATCGATGCAACAGAACATTCATTAAACACATAAAATTTGATGGTGCATTATTCAAACATAAAGTCATTACTAACCATTTGAATAGACCTTGATTCATCTTGAATGTGTTCTTCCAAGTATTATCTTCATTTATTTGAACTTGATGATTTTGTATTTCAGATTTAGATTAGTAAAGTATATTGCATGTTGCAACTGACCTAACAAGCCCCCAACTTGGGGAAAATGGTACTAATTATTGAAAGTGGTAATGTTCAAAGCTCTATAGTTAATACACATCCTTCAAGTCCCGTCCTTATTTAGTACTAAAATAAGAAGGGAATGACATGTTGAGGTACTCACTCTTATGACTCTTTGCTCCAACAACTTTTGCAATTGTTTATTCACTTCATCTAAATCTAATATGGGTTGTTTGTTTAGTGAAGGATAATCTAGTAGTAACTATATCTTGTGCTCTACTTCCCTCTTGAGTGGTATACCTTTTAGATATAGGAACGCTTCTTTGTGTGCTTGTAAAACCTCTTATAGATGATGCTTTGTTCTTTCATACACCCTTCCAAGGATGTCCCCTCACCCACTAATTCGATGTCTTTTTGGTTCTATCTCAATAAGAGAAGTAAACAATTCTTACTTCAAGTGATTAATCTCCTTTCTCAATGGGCACTCATTGTAGATATCTTTGACTTCTCCACACATGTATTAATGATAAAATATTTATAATACTTGACCAAGAAACATTGTGTTTCCCTTCCTATGAAGATGGCTTCCCACACATACATGGATGGCATACCAAATACTACATTGCAGTCATCAAGAGGCATTGCATCTACTTCTATTTCATTAACAAAATTTGTACTCATAGCAAATCTAATCTTACATTGTTAGGTAACTTTTAATTCCACATCCTTATATACCCAACATGTAGGGTATGGATAAGGGTGATCATGCATATCTAAACTAAGCTTACTTATCAGGTTCTTTACAATGAGGTTTTCTCGTGAACCAAAATCGAATAGAGCATCACCCTTGTTCTTCTTAATATGAATTTTGATATGGAACAACTTTGTTATTTCCTCCTCTTTGTGATGGAGGATACTAAGGTTTGCCTCCCTTTGCATGGTTGTGCATACATTTTTCTCTTCCACACCCAAGTTGATTTGTATCATTTCCTTCCTTTCTTCCACACCTAGAATATTCTTCTTCTTGGACGCATGCTTATAGTCCTTAGAATTCATCTTTAGATACAACTTCCAACATTTTTCTTTAGTCTGACCATCAATATTGCAATGGTCACAATGGTTTTTAGGGTCCTTGCACACATGTATAGTGCCAAAAATATTATTTTTTTCCCATGTCTCCTTCTTCTTCTCACTCGTATTGAAAGCTCCATATTAGTATAAAGCCATTGAACCACTTGGATACCCCTTTTTCTTGCCAAATTTAGTGCATTGGGACTACACACATGCCTCATCAATGGTCTTGGGATTGAATATCACTACTAGCATTGTTATATGATTATGAGGGCCACCTAGGTACTCAATGATCACATCTAGGATATTGGGAGAGATTCCCAACTTAATGGATTGATTTTTAATTCTATATTGTACTCTCATACATGCTATCCTTGCCTCTATTGATAGTAGCGACATTGAATCCACCGATGCTTCTCATACCCTATAGTGTAAATCCAATATTCAAGGAGGTTTTTGAATACCTCCCACTTAGTTATTAACAGGTCTCCCTCTAACATAAGCATATTGGTGTGGCTTTCCCACCAAGTCTGTGCATTTTCTTCTAACATAAGTTTGAAAATTGTGATTTTATGCTCCTCTTGTATATTATGCACATTAAATTAGACTCCTCTTGTTGAGTCATGGTGAGTTGAAGTCATTGTCACATAGACCTATAGGGAATAATTGGAATGTTACCTTATAAGGGGCATAAATTTCTCATGTGAACTATGTTTGAAGAAAGTGAACCAATGTTGGAAATTTATCGACATGTAGAATGTAGAGATTATCTCCAAAACAATTTTACTTGAGGTCAAAGACCAAAAAATTCTACTTCTTTGACACTAAATAGAAGGATTTTCAATTTGGGTCCATTAGTGCAATTTTAGTATTTAACCCATGTTGATCCCTCTGGGTCGCAAATTCTATCTTGTTCATTCCAAAGCATCAATAGTGTCATATAGAAATGATGTAGATCCTTTTTTTAAATCATCCTTCCCCATTTTGGAAGGCTTTTGGTCTCCAAAATATTTAGTTTTGAAGGAGACGAAGAAACAATTTCTCACCTTTCTCCTTGGAGTGTTATTTGGCCTTTCTCAATCATCATCCCTTTGATACCACTTTCCAATGTTCCTTTTGACCTATTCTAGTCATTTTAATATTCTTATGCAAAATGATATCTGTGAGTAATTATGCTTGTGTTTCTGAAGCCAAATCTTTAATGAAAGGTAAGACTTGGTTCTCTTCATACTCATTGAATAATGATGGTTCATGGAGTTTCAGGGTCTCCACATTTACTAATGGGTAAATGAGCACATAAAGTGGAACATTGAGTCTGTAAGCATTGTTTCCTATCTTCTCTAATACTTCGAAAGGTCCATATCTGAAGGACTTTATTTTTTGTTTTAATTTATGTAACCTTTATGCATTGAGGTGCAACCAAACTCTATCTCCTACATTGAAGGTCTTTTCAACCTTGTGTTGATCATGCATGCCCTTATACTTCTCATGATATTTATTTAGCTTCTCTTGAATTTCTATATGTGTATGGATGGTCCTACCTATGAACTTTTTGGCACTTGATGCATCACTTGAGATTGATGCCCCTACTTTAGATTATACATATACAATATCCAATGGTGATAGTAGTAATTATACAAAATTATTTCAAAATGGGACTTTTTGGTGGAAGTGTGGACAATCCCACTATAGGAATGTTGTATGTAATTCAAATTTTTCATCCTAGGCCCTTGGATGCATCTAATTGTATCCTCTCAGAAGTTGAACAAAATTCATATTCTTCTACTTGATTTTCCCATTGGTCTATGGGTGGAAAGTGGTGAATCTCTTCAATTTAATATCTTTACCATAAATGATGCTCCTTGGAAACCTAAAGTGCATCTAGACCCTTCCATATAATAGGATTGCAACTTCTTGTCCTTTGATGATATTCTTACAACCCATCAAATCATTCATATTTCTAAACTTGTTAACTACCACATACAATAAGACGTGGCCTCTTCTTGTCCTCGACAAAACCCCAACAAATTAGTCCATGGATATATTTTCCCATGCCTTTATATGCACTAGGGGTGGATATTATAGTCATTGCTTCATGTTGCTAGTCTTGTTGGTACAACATGATATACAACCTCCAATAAACCTAGCTACTTATTCTTGCATGTTTGGCCTATAAACATACCTTTGTGAGTTAACCACGGTCTTCTTGACACAAATATTCCCAACAACCTTGGAAGTGCGATCCTCCCCTATTAGTGGTACTATTTCTTCAATTGTTACAAAGCTTTCCCATATTAAAGAGTAATCCATTAGTTTTCCCTTCTTGTGAAGATGACATCCCTCGCATACATGGATATCATACCAAATACTACAACGTAGACATCAAGAGGCACCACATCTACTGCTATTTCATTAATGAGTTTTTCACTCATAGCAAATCTAAGCTTACATTGTTAGGTAACTTTTAACTCTAGATCCTTGTATACCCATTCCAAAGTGTGTGGATAAGGGTGATCATGCATCTCTAAACTAAACTTACTAATTGGGTTCTTTACAATGAGGTTTTCCTATGAACCACAATTGAATAGATCACCAACCTTGTTCTTCTTAATATGAATATTTATATGGAACAACTTTGTCATTTTCTTCTTCTCTTTCTGATGGAGCCTACTTAGGTTTGCCTCCCTTTGCATTGTTGTGTATACAATTTTCTTGTCCACGTCCAAGTTTCTTTCTAGCATCTTCTTCCTTTCTTCCACACCTAGAATATTCTTCTTTGTGGACTCCTGCTTATATTTCTCAGGATTCGGCTTTGGATGCAACTTCCAACATTTTTCTTTAGTGCGACCATCAATGTTGCAATGGTCACAATGGTTGTTAGGGTTCTTGCACACATGTATAGTGCAACAATATTCTTATTTTCCTATGTCCCCTTCTTCTTCTTGCCCTTATTAAAAGCTCCATGCTAGGATAAACCCATTGAACTACTTGTCTACACCTTTTTCTTATAAAATTTAGTGCATTGGGACTACACACATGCATCGTCAATGGTCTTGGGATTGAATAACATTACTTGCCTTCTTATGTGACTATGAAGACCATCTAGATACTCGATGACCACATCTTGAATCTTGAGAGATATTTCCAACTAAATGGATTGATTGTGAACCATGCAATGTACCCTTGTACACTCTATCCTTGTCTCTACCAATAGTAGTGGCATTGAATCCATTGGTGCTTCTCATATCCCATGGTGTAAAACCAGTACTCAAGGAGGTTAATATATATATATATATATATATATATATTAGCAAGTCTTCCTCTAACCTAAGGATATTGGTGTAGGAGTATGTGCATTTCCTTCTAACATGAGTTTCGAGAATGTTATTTTATGCTCCTCTTGTATATTATGCACAATAAAATAGAATCCTAACTATTGCAATCAATTATTCAACTCAATTGCATTGATCTCACCTTTGTAGGGCTTGATACTGACCTTTGCTTCCACTTTAAATAGATTATGACATGATTCTTTATTGTAGTTCATTTTTCAAGCTTCAATTTTTCCTTCTTTTCCCTCAATTCCTTGTAATCTATTGTTTTTTCATGAGATCCAGGCTACTCCGAAAAGAACTTGTTTTCTTTTTTTTTTCTCAAGAGTGGCCATGAGTAAAGCCATCCTCATGGAGGTATCATTTTGAGATTCCAACCTCAAAAATCTTAACTCCTAATCATCTATGTGTCTTTCCTTGTTCTCATCTACCATATCTGAGGGTTGTGACTGCTTCCTTACCCTTCTCATGCTAATATTGAGATCTACAAGGTAAATCTCTCCCTTGGATTTAGACTTTATGAGTTGGGGGAGCATATACTATGCTCAAACCACACAAACACATAAATAAAACCATTTTGATAACAATATTCTTTGTAAACCACCTTGGATATTTCAGTGCTCGATTGGCAAAAATAGAACAAAAACTGCAACTTGTGCTTAACTATGCGACTATTATTTTTGTATTTTAGTCATTTACACACTGTATATATTCTTTAACTACTAAGAAATAAGAATGAAAATATAACAATAAAGGCACACAAAAGAACACAATAAACAATATTTACCTTTGGAAATCCGATGAGAGAAAACCCAACAAGAATATGAAGGATTGTGGCTTTCTTCTTAATCAAATGAGAATACAAGGAAAATACAAAGATCATGGAATCAAATGAGAGTACAAGGAAAATACAAAGATTATGAAGTTCATTATAGAGCTATGAGACACACTATGGTATTCTACACCCCCTATGTAATGCTCTTTCTTTTGTGTCATGTTATCTCTCTACTCCTCTCTACGACTACTTTTCTACGAAGCATTAAATTGCTACAATAGGAGATGAATCATTTTCCCTCCTTTGGGCCAAGGTTTTAACACTATTTGTTAGATGTTGGGGTTAGGGTTTTTAATTCTTTGATGCTTCTAGGAGTATTTGGTGGATTACCATACATTATTTATTCCATATGGGTGAATCATGGTGAGTTGATGTCATTGTCACATTTGTAATGCATCTAGGGAGGATAATATGGGCACCTATGGTAATAAATAGACCCACTAGGTAGTTAGAGGAAATGATATAATAATAAAATATAGTTGGCATAAGCCCTTAAGAATAATCATGAGAAAGTATAAATGCACATGAGTATCATTGTATTGAAATATGTTGGATGTTATTGTAATGTAGCAAGCATGGCCTATGGAATGATTCCTTCCATAAGGAATAATTGATGGTGTTACCC
>ML779721.1:59823-72597 GCA_009831015.1 Picea engelmannii | reverse complement strand
CATATGGGTGAATCATGGTGAGTTGATGTCATTGTCACATTTGTAATGCATCTAGGGAGGATAATATGGACACCTATGGTAATAAATAGACCCACTAGGTAGTTAGAGGAAATGATATAATAATAAAATATAGTTGGCATAAGCCCCTAAGAATAATCATGAGAAAGTATAAATGCACATGAGTATCATTGTATTGAAATATGTTGGATGTTATTGTAATGTAGCAAGCATGGCCTATGGAATGATTCCTTCCATAAGGAATAATTGATGGTGTTACCCTACCTTAAGGATTCTTCTCTACATTCTTGTGTCTATTATTATGTGGGTGTATTTTGGTATTTTTGAAGTTAAGGGCCATATTCTTTATTTATCTATAAAGATTTATTACAAGTGAGATCATACCTCTTTCTTGGGCACAATGTGGGAGAGTTTTTGTTTTCTTTTTGCATATTTTTAAAAGAAAAAAGAGGACAACAACATTTGGATCAATTTATAAAAACTTTTGTGCAGAATTCGAAGAAACTAGATATAGATATGAGTTCCTCTCATAAAAATGCCCAATTTCAAAAAACATCATCCAAATTGAAGTTCGGTAAGTGGAGTTATCATCGACTTAAAATCAATTGTTTTAGGGTTTTTTCAATGATGGCCGCATGGTTTGCATATCAAACATATTTTGATAGAGTGCCCAGATTTCAATCAAACCAATGCTAGTATTTGCAAAGTGACCATGGCTTTTTCGTAATTGTGGTCATAATAGGAAATTAGAGAAGCATCACAAAAGTTATGAGCATTTTACATTAACCACCTCAAACCCTAGTCCCATAAAGGAACTACATTAAAAATAAGTGATTTTCTTCAAAACCCCAGTTTTTGTTGTGGCTTTTCTTCCTAGCAAGATGTTTTTTTATAGGAAAAGATGATGGCCCTAGTATTGAAGAATTCATAAATTTTTGGAAGAAAAAAATATTAACCTTATGGAAACTAGCTCTATACTTAAATCTAAGGGATGGTGCTACCATATGGATAAAGTCAAATTAGATATTTACATCACTATTGGAACTTCCAGATACAGAGTATGAACAAGTACTTAAAGATGAGTGGTCTTATTTTGTGAAGAAGGATAATGAGATCCATAAGGGTTTATTTTCATGCACAAACTTCATATCATAGCTTCATGGATGTATTCGATAGCAAAATGTTATTATTTCTACAAACCTTAGTAGCAAGCATAATTTCATCAATGTTAATTTGGCTAAAAAATTGCAAGTTCCCACAAAACATATTCAAATCACAAAGGTTGAGGGTGAGAATGTTCAATTTTTTAAAGATTTGAATATTACGATGGATAAATATGTTTTGCATTAAGTTTTTCATGCTACATATATGGATGATGTGGATATTGTTTTGGGATATCCTTGGATGAACTCAATTGGTACAATCAATATTAATGTGTAAAAGAAGTTTTAAAGCTTTGATACTTGAAAAATAAAATTACATCACATGATATTTCTCTTGCTAAGAAAGAAGGGCCCAAGTGGGCACCTAAAGAAATCCTTGTAGGGGAACTAATTGAAATGCCTAATGACACATTAGATGAAGAGTTCGATGTTGAATTAGAAGAAGAACCTACAAAAACACTTGAATAAAAGACCCAATAAGGGTATAAAAAGGCAAAAGAAGCTAAGGCGCTAAATGGCTAAAAGGAATATCTCGAAGAGTCTTAGAAATAAGAAACGATCGCAAAGATTGTTGTATATCACCGACTACACCACCCAGAGAAACAACAATCATAAAGGAAAGGGCATGAGTGTCAGTAAACTTATTATGGACCAACATGGAACCATAAAGGAAACCAGTGTGGAGGCACATGGAGGACTGAAAGTAATGTATGGAGATATTAGAGTAACACAATGACAACCTAGAACTCAAGGAGCAACCAGAATCAACATCGTGGATGAAAGGCCATAGTTGGACGCCATGTCGACATTTCATTAGGATGGATGGATGCTTATGCGTGGTAATAGTTGGCTACATTGTTGAGTAGGTCATATTATATGGCTTCTTCCCATGTTTTGGGGATGAAACAAGTGAATGCAGATGGAATGTAATGTACCTAGGGAGGATAATATAGGGTACCTAGGGAGGTACCCAAGGGGATAATGAATGTAATGTGGCCATAATCATGGAATAAACCCACTTGGTAATTGGTCGGTAATAAATAGGCCCACTAGGTAGTTAGAGGAAATAATATAATAATAAAGGGTAGTTGGCATAGGCCCCTAGGAATACTCATTAGAAAGTATAAATACACATGAGTATCATTGCATTGAGATATATTGGATGTTATTGTATTTTAGTAAGCATGGCTTGTGGAGTTATTCGTTCCATAAGGAGTAATTAATGGTTTTATCCTACCTTAAGAGTTACTCTCTATATTATTGTGTCTATTATTGTATGGGTGTATTTTGGTATTTTTGAAGTTAAGGGCCATCTTTTCTCGTTATCTATCAAGGTTTACTACAACATGGACTTGTAGGGAATAATTAAATTGATACTTTGTTGAAGTCATAACATTCTCACTTGGACTATGTTTAAAAAAATGAACCATCCCTAGAAATTTATTGGCCTATACAATGCATTAAGGACCTCCAAGGCAATTGTCTTCGAGGTTAAAAACCCCAAAATTCCACTTCTTTGGCCCCTAACCAAAGGATTTATAGTTATGCTTTGTAAGTGTGGTTTTAGGGATCCAACTTAGATTGAATTTCTAGGTCCAAAATTCTATCTTCTCCATTCTAGAGCATCAATAAAGGCATATAATAACTATATGGATACATTTTGGATCAATGGGGGTTATAACACTACCTCTCTTTCACTAACTTGGTTGTCCTCTTGCAGTTGAGTTGGGGGGTATTGATTTCATTGGAGATATAACAAATTGATATAATTAAATCAAGTGGTTTAAAGGGGAGAGGGAAAGATCAAAGTTTTAGACTTTTTGAAATGCTAACTCGTGTACAGGTTAATTCATACAAAGACAAGAAGTCAATCACATTTTCTCTTGGTTAATGAATTTTCAACACAGGGAATTAAAGTGGTCCCATCCTTACTATAGTAGTGTACACATAATTATACCAAATATATCAACTCCTCACAAGCGAGTATAAGGATTGTTGCTTTGGAAACAAGGGATATTTATTACAATATGAACATAATCTAGGAGGCTAGGTGGCAGGGTTAGTGAGGTAAAATATTGACACTCTCTCAAACTAACCACTATTATTCAATCACCCATGTTCATATATATTGGATTGCTTCTAATCATTGCGTATGTTGGTTCTAAAGTCATTTATCCATTTATATTTATTCTTAGCATATTTTTCTTCTATGAAGATTGTGATTCTTTGTTTCAACAGTGTTATCTTTTCAGTAAGCCAATCTATGTTACTAGTTATTTTTCTTATCCATTGATGCCTTTCTCTACGACTCTTGTTCCTAAAAATGAACTACAAGTAAATACATTAACCTATTAGTTTGTTAACAATGATCATAACAACAAACCTTGCTTCCCTACCCTCTTATACAATAAATTTCCCTTGAAAGGTGCCATAAAACCAAGCCAAAAGGTGTTTTCTCTCGTAGGAAATCTAAAGGTGATAGACCACATAAACAAAGGAAACACAAGGTGGGTGGTAGCAATTATGATGGAAATTTTTTTCACAACATTAGATATTAAAAATGATAAAGGCACCATAAAATAAATACAAAGATTGACATTTGATTTCAATTCACGAGTTTGCCAAGGAAATAGAATCATTGTGTATTGTAGACATGAGTTCCTTAATTGATCTTTGATTATAAGGTTATTTTCTCTTTACATCTAAATATCTTAATCACACTTGTAGTCGTATAACTATTTTCCAAGCTACAATGACATATTAGTGGGTATTGAGAGATCTCTTCATTGGAAATATAAAAAGGAATGAACACATTTTGACTACCCAAGGAGGAAAAGTTCATTCCTTGGTTGAGTATGTCAAGATCCATGTCCCAAATCAAAACCATAACATGAACACTAGGAAGAGTGATGAGATTCAGTGTGCAAAACTTTTGAACTAGGAAAAAGGCTCAGAAACTATTGAGTCAATCCTGCATATTGCAAGGAATAAGGATACCTTCAAGATCAATTAAAGTATGTGTAAAGGATTGCAACCAACACTAATATTTAGAGGGAATAATCATAGGTTAACCATTGCATCAAACATTTGGGAGGAATTTTCTTTGAACATCGACTTCACTCTAACCAATTGTGTGGAGATTGAAGAGAAATTCAAGCATCAAGGCCCCTTTCTTTTTATCTTATATGAAGGATGCTAGTTTATATGAATATAGTTCATAGTATCCTTATTATAAACTAGAGTTCATAGTATACTAAATGATAATAATATGAAGGATGGTAGTTTATCTTTGTTTAAAGAAGTTTAATATAGGGAGTTTAATGATTATATATTTATACTAAGTTACCCATTCTATGGCCCAATGTGAATGAGATGTATAATGTACATGCTCAATATTGACTTGACATGTAACATTAAAAATAAAAAATAAAACAAATAAATATTTGAATGTTGACCCCTAATAAAAAACTGAAATATACAGGGGCGACAGGTGCAGGGGGGAGGGGGAATATTGTGCAGTCCTGGAGGAAATATAGTTGCACATTACACATGGGGTCTAGGGACAGTTTCAAATAACGAGGCAGAGGCTTATGGTCTTTTTGAAGGCATTAGACTAGAAAAATACATGGGAATATCCAAGTTTATAATAATCAATGATTATATGTTGATAATAAGGGCTATTATTAAAAATTCTAACATTGGGGGCAATGTTATCTTTGGTATTTTGCATCGTTTTCTCACACTTATTAAGGATTTCAAAAAGCACTCCTTGTATCACATTAAGAGAGACTTAAACAATGAAGCTGATAATTGGGTCAAGGTAGGTTCACGCCTCCACAAAGGTTTATGTATTTTGAATGGGAGGCAATTGTAACACACTCGACCCCGAAAGTACCTTTTTAAGGGATGGAGCACCAAAATTTCATTTTTTTCATTCATCTCGAATCCTCTTCCCAAGATCTCCATCACCTTTTGCTCGTCAAGAGATTTCCAACAACTATTACCATGCTCAAATCCGAGCTCTGGATTGGAAGTGATGCTCTTTCGAAGTTCTTCAGGCATCATTGGTCAAAGGCCACGTGGGTTCACCTCATTCGTACCATCCCACCTGGTACGGTCTCGACCGAGGTCATCATCCTTTAGCGATGACATGGCCACTGGAGGGGCGGTTACAAGGAATGTTCCTCGTGTCTTCATGATTACTAGGCCTTCGGTCCTTCCTCCTTCCGGTTCAGGTCTGAAACACTCCCAAAGTCCCAAAGTCCCAAAGTCCAAGAGTTCCCTAACACTTATGTATCTATGGTGGAGATTAATCTATCGTTACATTCAATGGCTGCGATTTGCCCTCTCTAAACGCCTAGACTTAAGGTATTTCGACGTTTGACGCTTTGTCATTGAATGCCCTTTTCTCTATTTGCATATCCTCTGGAGTCTCGAAACCCCGGAATCCTACCATGTGGCTCCGAACCTTCAGCCCTTTCGACTTATCCAATACACCACCCCAAAACCTCTGAAGTTCCAAAACCCTGGACTCCTGAAGGGTCCACACTTACACATGGTGGTGCGTTAAATTCAAATGCAGGGGTAGGTAGGTTTGGGCCTTCGACCCATTAACCCCAATGTTCCAACATGCCAAGTTCCCCGAAGTCCCGAACTCCCAGTGTCCCGAGTACTCCACCAAATTTTAGGCCAAGCGAGCATATGCCAGGGGGGATGACACATGGCAAAGGGCATATATGACATGTGGCCCCATCAATGGGTGACACATGTCACATTCCAATTGGAATATAAGTTTGGTAAAAGGCACGAATCAAGATGACACATGGCATGTCGAACATGGGTCCACGTCACCTTAGGTGACGTCAGCGTGCCACGTCACTCCAAACTAACAACCTTCGGGAGTCTCTAGTTTCTCCTTCTTGCAAAATAACCCGAAGCTCCGAAGCCCTAACTCCCGTCAACAACCTCTCAATACCCCTTTTATCCCATGGTCGAGATAGGTGCACATAGATCCATAGATCTACGACCTTCGTTGCTTTGCGACTTTGGAATTTAGGAGCTTGGCTATCCAGTTTCCTTTTTACTCCTAGAGTGGTCAACACCGAATTGACCATGGTCTAGATCCAACGGTCTGGAGGGATCTCGATGGTCCTCATCGCTTCACGACTTCAACGTTCGGGGATTTCGCCTATTTAACACTCTTATTCTCCCATAGTGGTCAATGTCGGATTGACCATGACGTAGATCCAATGGTTAGGGAAGATCCTGAAGCATCCTTGGATCGTCGGTTCTCGTCACTTCATGAGTTCGGCGTTCGGGGGTTCCACCCGTTTAAAACTCCCTTTCTCCTGGAGTGGTCAACGTCGGACTGACCATGATGTAGATCCAACGATCATGGAAAATCCTGAAGATCCTCAGATCTACAGCTCGCGTTACTTTACGATCGGGAAGTGGATTAGGGTTTAATGGTAAGACAGGTCCCATGATCACAGTTAAGGGAACTTCTGGATGTCGGTCAACCTCACCGGTAACCGTACCAGCAAGTTGTCTTCGGTTGGTTTCGAAGGTTGTAAAATCCTAACATCCCGAAGCTCCGGACTCCCAGAGTTCCGAAGCCAAAATAGCTTAGCTCCTTTTGGACCTAGCAAAGGGTTCCAAGGTCTTGGTCATGTGGATCCCATGACAAGTCTCAGGGTTGTATGCTCAACTCTTAGCCATGATTTAGTTAGGGTCGTGGACATGAGCCCTCGGTCATACAAACGAATGGTTTGAAGGAGGCGCCCTCCCTCCACAAAGCTCGAATTCAGTAACCTGTGAAGATAAATTTGAGGGGTCGACAGGACTGAAGTATTCCAATGAAATTTGAGCCAACTCTTACATTACAAAAACAATCCCTGGGAAAAATTCCCTTAAGGATTTTCCAACCAATACATAAATCGTAATCTTATTCTTAAATTCATTTGCAGACCCACATCTAAAAGTTCTCCTGCTGCTAAGCAGAGGCAAATAGAAACCATTCAAATACAAGGGTTCACAGAGAAACAATAAACATTTCTAATAATTAATACAACAATGCAAATTTTAGTCATAGACAGAGACATCCAACCACTCATTTCAATTCTATAACACGGTTAAGGAATACTTATCAATAAACTAGATAGTGAAGCAATTGTTGAGAGGGGTGCCCATTTCCACCCAACCGTATGCACAACAACTCCTAGACGAATTTATCGTTGCCCATCCCCTAGCTAGATCATGATGTTGTGAGAGAGACTCTTCCTTCTTGTTCAACGATAGTCATGGACAGAGGCCACTCTCCTCCTCCCATAGGAACTTGGAAAAACGATTTTCTCCCCACCAAGCAAGGGGGCCTACAACGAGTGCTTTCTCAGTCACTCGTCTTCTCTGCAACCCTGTTTATCAGCTTGGTTTGAAAATGCTACCAACAACTTCTTCCACCTAGAGCAAGCTTGTTTTTCAGTTGTCTTTGGAACCAGAGAGTTGCACACGCTCTTCCCCTTCAAGAAAAGTGGTCTCTCCACTCATCTTCTTCACAAATTCCCCCTTCTTTCCACAAATCCCCTTCTTTTCTTGCCTTCCTTAGCAAGATTGTGTGGGTCTGAATTCCCATTTCGTGGTCAGGTCAGGACATTTTCTAGATGGTTACTTTTCCCATCTCCTCACTGACTCTTGAGGAAGACTTCCCAACTACCAGCCTGATTGGTAATTTATTTATGGGTCAGAGGATTGTTCTGGGTCTGAATAGTTTAAATCCAGTAAGGTATTGGTCTGGTGGGGGTCATTTCAACCATTGTTGGTTCCCCTCACCATCTCTCTCATGCATCATGATCTACCTTGGCAAACCCCTCCAACAATTATGCAACAATATCCATTTTATTTAATAACAAAAATACATACATTGCCTTTTATAACAAAAAGGTTCATCAATTCCAACATCCACACATATTTAGTCCGCCCATAGTCTTTTGGCAAGTTATAGTTATATTTAAAAGTTGGGGGAAACACGGGTGTTACAACAATGATGGCTTTGTATTCCCTAATGACTATGGAAGGTGCAATAAATTGTTGGAACGTTTGGCAGGGTATAACATTGATTAGGCCACGATTCTCACATACCTCTAGCCTTGGAATCGAGGGAAGCAATCATTTCTTTACATGAAAAGGTATTATCTCTGGCAGCATAGACATGTTTTTTTTTTTTTCCTCCAGTGGTGTTTGCAGAAGGTGTAGTGTGGAGGGGCTCAATATCAAGGTTGTGGAGGGTCTTTGCGGTGGAATCGTGACAATCTTGGTTGTCGGTTTATCAATGTCAGGATTGAATGGTTTTTTGTATAGGTTATGCCTAGTTTCTTGTCCCCTCACCCTTCCTCAACGCATTTTTACTCACAAATTTAAGTTATTTTGACTTTTAACCATTAAATTTTAATCTTTCTTATGATTTTCTTTGCTTCTGGAGGAGGTACCAAAGATGGGTTGTGGTTTGGTGACTTATAAATGAACATTAAAAACTTAAATGGGTTTTCTGATTCTGAACTGAGCTCCCCCGTGACTTCCTTTTCTTTTGAATGAGATTATGATGATGGTTTGTAGTTTGATCACATTGAAATATCCAGTGGGTATTTAAATGGGTTTTCTTCTTGCAAGTTGAGGTTCCATGTCAGTCTTTTTCTAGTCCCCCCCCATGTCAATTTGGACCATAAATCAATTGTAGACTATTGAATGACACTGAGCATTTATGCATAGTTGATTTAATCAACTTTGGGAATTGGGTGCATTCTGGAAGAGGTTTCACAAGTAGACCATGGCATGGTTCTTTCAAATGCCCTCGTAGAGTTTTGGTCCTCATTCGAGGCATTGGGTCTGTAATTCAATGTCATGATTTTCTCTTAACCCTGGTCATTTTATTTGGGTCCTTAGGTGGGTTATTTGTCTGTGGGTTGTGGTCACCCGTTTTCTCTCCTCCGACTCATATTAGCAATTTGGAAAAATGGACAATTGACAGGTTGTTGGAAGATACCAAGTACACTGGCATTCTGGGTTCAGTCAACATTGGAATTTGGGTAATTTATGGAAATAAGACTAATAGTATTGGGAAGCGAATTTTCCATAATATGGACCCTTCTTGGAGCGACATCAAGCACATTTTGCGCAGACACGAATATATAATAGAAGGTAATAATGTGGACCTCAGACAAATCATGGGTAGAGTAGGGACTTTGGACCATATTTTTGCATCTATCCTACAACAAATTGAACTTATGGAACATGGATTCCAACAGCTAAGGTCACTGGTGATGCCTCAACAATCACAACATACATCCATTAATCAAGTTTCTAGGATTGAAGAACAAGGAGACCGTGAATCAAAGTTTATGGAAGTTGAAAGAAAATAACCAGACTAAGATAAAGTGCAGGAAGCACCAGACCAAGAATATGCCCATCAATAGATGTACTACAAATGTATTTTTTTGTTAGGTCAATTTATCAAAGTAATTTGCAGTCAAACGACTTGGATGTATACCCTGGACTTTGCTATGTATTTCAGCGAGATATTAGTAGCAGATTTAATAGGCCTTGAGCCAAATTTTGTAGAATTTTTTTATTGTTGATTCATTTCAGTTTCAGTTAAAAGAAAAACTAAAATGTATATTTTTTCCAATGAAAACAATGTAGGATCTTCCCTCTTAATGGTAGTTAGTAATCCCAGAGGACTTCACCAGATTTAAACTTGTCACCCATGGCCTCCTTGTCGGAAATATACCTTGGGCAGATGGTCCAACTGATTGAGCTAACCCTTAGTGCTTGAAAAACTAGCATACATACATACATATAGCCTAGATGGTTAACTCGATTAGTGCAAGCACACTATTTCAAGGTAGAGTATGGTGAGAGGTCTCTAGCTCTAGTCTAATTAAGGTTTGAGTTCAGTTGAGTCCCACTGGGTTATCAATTGCGATTATGACTAAACATCAAGTCACCCTCCATTTGGATATTCTAGGGAGGAGGGAGGGATCCCAAGAGGGTTTCCCTGGAAATAAAATAAAAAAATAAAAAATAAAATAAAAAACTAATTTAAGGTCACAACCTATCTAGATTTCAAATTGACATATGAACTCCATCAATTTTTGACCTGAGCTTGTGCTTTGAAAAATCTGGGATCTACCCTAGGTAACATCCTTGGAATGAGGGGATCTCTCTCTCTCTCTCTCTCTCTCTCTCTCTCTCTCTCTCTCTCTCTTAGTACAATACACACACACCAACATGGTGAGAGAGAGAGTGAGTAACATCCTAGTATGGATGAGCTATGCAACATTCATGCTTATAAAATAAAAATTTTGTAATGTAATTTTTTTAAAGAAAAATAATATTAAACATAAATTGATTTATATTCACACACCAATGTTGATTCATCTTAATTAGAGATCATTTAAGCATTAAGAGATTTGTATCTAATTTGTTAATCCCTTTCAGTGTCTAATAAATTTGGGATTAATATGGATCTATATTGATTTACTTTAATTTCAAAAATATAACTAATCGATTCATACGATAGAGATGCAGATGCTTATAAAGAGTCAATAATTTGCTAAAAAAATATAAGATCATATTTCTATTGTAACGTCCCCCGACCCAACTGAGGAACATTACAGTGCGGAATAACTCGTAAATTAAAACTTTCTATTAATAAATAGGTTTCCTGTAGCTTTCAACTACAGATTACAACCATAAATAACTAATGTCTATTACCATTTATTTCATGCATTTACAACAATCTATAATAGACATAATGCAACTAACAACTCATTTCAACAACATATAAATAATTGTTGGTTACAGAGTTAATGCACAACAAACAAACTCATAATACAACACAACAACAAGATAAAACACTTATCTTTAAAATAGATATGCAACCAGCTTCTTGGGACGGATGTTCCACCCAACCATAGACCGATTGTTCCAAATCTCAACAACCAATCATCCCCGAGCTGAGGCTAGTAATCTACAAAAGAGGGTGGTCTCCCATTGTCCACTCACAACTCATAAAACTCACAACCCACTGGTATCTTCCTACAACTATCCTAATTTTCCACCAACTCTCTTCCTCTTGACCTGTCCAACCCAAGGAATGTACCCCTTCACTGATCTCATTCCCTTGGGTGTCCCATTCATTTATTAGGGTCTCTATGGCACATGTAGCTAGGAATATCTCAGCTGGGAACTCAAGGGAACTCACTGCTAGGAATCTCTCGGCTGGGAACTCAAGGGAACTCACTGCTAGGAATCTCTCAGCTGGGAACTCAAGGGAACTCACTGCTAGGAAAAACTGCCAACAAACAATTGTTGTTTCAGTGCAACTCACTCAGGAGTTCACTCTTCAGGCCTGACAACTTGGTTCTTCAGTCTTCAGCTCTGATATGCTTCAAATATGATCCAACATGCTCTAAAATTTTCCCTCCATGGCTGCACCAATTCCAAGTTCTCTTTCTTTCTCCCCTTGTTGCTCATGCCTCAAAAATTGAATGTGTAAAAACTGTTGTAGCTACCCATATGAATTTCCTCTCTTTGGCTTACTTGTTTGACTCACACACTTCCCCATGATAATTGTACTCAACCCCCATGTGTCCAATAACTTTGGGATGTGACCGCTCACACCCACCCTCTTACATGTATTCAATGATTAGCTTTGGGAACACTCAATAAAAAATTAGAAGGTTCATATATCAATATAAAGTTTAGGAAAATGGGTTGAATTAATATACATGGGTAATTCCCCCTTGGACCCCTCTTGGCCATTCTCTTAGACTCTCCCCTCTCGTGTGGATTAATTCAACCCCCATCTATGTCCATGTCCCCTTAACATTTGGCATCACATTTTATTATTAAAACATAGAATGCAATTCACATATTACACCGCTTGGACGTAGCCACATATTAAATTTACATTAAGCATTAATTAAATTGGTGATTATAGTGGGGATGTTAAATTCCCCCTTTGATCTTAAAATAGGGGGCTGACTTGTTTTGCTATGCAAGCACCCTCTACTTCATTAAAATAAATTTTTCAGGACCTTGCTCAATGTCTTAGTTATGCAAAGATAAATTATGTGCCAAGTTTATGCATCTTCTTTTAAAAATTTTATGTGTGAGGAAATTTTCTTTTAAATGGTTAAATATGTGTTTTAAATAAATACACAGTAAACATAACTTGCAACAAATAATAACCAACAAACACTCACAACAAGAACAACATGATAAAGAAGTTCACCCCCAACTGGGCTACATCTCCTTGAGCCTCCATCAATGGACTAGGCTCTCTGGGATTAGTTTGTCAAAGATTCTTTTACAAGTTGTTGCTCAACTCCAATGGAAATATTGATTGTACCATTGGGTTCAAAATACATAAAAACCCCAGAAATGACTAATAGAACTCTGAAAACGGATCATGGCTCATCCGGGCATGACCTCTTCTACATGTGGCCTTGAGCTTCCCTGAGCTTCCTTGTGGCAAAAACACCTGTAAAAGTCCTCAAATGGATCTGAAACCTATCCCAATGTGTTCAGAGCATAA
>ML779721.1:37059-56866 GCA_009831015.1 Picea engelmannii | reverse complement strand
TGTACCATATCTCTCATGGTTACAAACTCCTTCAACATCTCTTTGTCAAAGAACTTGGATAATGAAGATGTATGAGAACTATCAATGTTTGAAGCTTCCTCCATCCTTGCAAGATATCAAACTTCAACACAAAACTTGCACATTAATTCCAACAGCTAAAACTCTAGCTATCAATGGCAATCACATGAGCAAAATGGTGCTCTGATACCACCTGATCTGAAAATCGGGGGCTGACTTGTTTTTCTATGCAAGCACCCTCTACTTCATTAAAATAAACTTTTCAGGACCTTGCTCAATGTCTTAGTTATGCAAGATAAATTATGTGCCAAGTTTATGCATCTTCTTTTAAAATGTTCATGTGTGAGGAAATTTTCTTTTAAATGGTTAAATATGTGTTTTAAATAAATACACAGTAAACATAACTTGCATCAAATAATAACCAACAAACACTCACAACAAGAACAACATGATAAAGGAGTTCACCCCCAACTGGGCTACATCTCCTTGAGCCTCCATCAATGGACTAGGCTCTCTGGGATTAGTTTGTCAAATATTCTTTTACAAGCTGCTTCTCAACTCCAATGGAAATATTGACTGTACCATTGGGTTCAGAATACATAAAAACCCCAGAAATGACTAATATAACTCTGAAAACGGATCATGGCTCATCCGGGCATGACCTCTTCTACATGTGGCCTTGAGCTTCCCTGAGCTTCCTTGTGGCAAAAACACCTGTAAAAGTCCTCAAATGGATCTGAAACCTATCCCAATGTGTTCAGAGCATAACAATTAGCCAAAAATGACTATTCAGTCACAAAAAATAGACTTGGGCTCATCTGAGCATGACCTCAATCAATGAGGGCTTCAAGCTCCCTAGAGCTCTCTGAAACTTCAATGGTGAAAACCCTGCAAAAGAATTCATCAAATGGATTTGAAAACAGTGCCAATGGATTCAGAACGTCCAAAAACCCCTAGCTGGGCTTTTTCGACACCTCATTTGGCCAAAAAATGAAGAAGTTAGGCCTCCTGCCATTTCCCTCCTTCAAGCTTGTTGTCTCTGGTTCGCCAAAATGCACCTTTGTACATCCAACCTAGCTCACACACTCAATCTCGTGCTAAAACATAGCACCTGGCGCAACCGCAAAATGGTGCGAACTGTAGGACGGTTAGGGCGCGCCTAGCCCCTAACCGCCAAGTCTGTGGGCATATGGGTCACCATGTGACCGCACGCATATACAAAAAGGAGCCAAGGGTTAAAAAATGTGGTAATGGTCGGAAGGCGCATGTTGGTGGTTACATGGCGTATATACATATGACCGGGGGCCGGGGCTTAGCCCTGGCCCGGACCGCGCCCCCATTTCAAAACTATTGCAATTCAAATAATTTTTTTAACACATATATAATAAGAATGAACGGTGGGCACGCCGGTTGGGCGGCCCTTCCCAAGGCTCTTCCCCTACCCAGAGGTCGCGGGGTCGAGTCCTATCGACTACCAAAGTTTTAAACCATTGTCCAGGTGACACGTGGCAGCCATTGATTGGGCCACATGTCGCCATTCCATTCGCCACAAACAAGCCACGTGTCAGACGCCAATTCGTCCACACGACTGCCAACCAACACCTGCCACGTGTTGTACGACCCTGCCAAGTCAGCCCTGCCACGTGTCGTATGGCTCTGCCACGTCAGTATCCATACAGACTGTACGGGTTGTATAGTCAACACATTTTTTTTGCATGTTTGATTATTTGAACAGAACGCGATATCTCTCTCATCCGACGTCCGTTTGAACCCAAACGAGTTGCGTTGGGTTCGTGACGACGAGGCCTACGCACCCGTTTGATTTGAGGCAATTCCTAGAACTTTGATTTTTGAGCAAAATTTTGACCCCTGGTCCAGATTTTGATCACCCTCCTCAACAATTGTGCGTCATCCTCAATGCACACTATGTCGATATACATATATGCAAATTTACATCACAACACTTAGAAAATAAAATTCTACAATTTTACAACTCCAACAATAGTTCCAACCATAATCTCTTGTTCCACTGAACTCACTAACCCAAGGAATGCATCGTTCGTTTATCAGGGCTAACCCAAGGGATGTATCATCCGTTTATCAGGATTAACCTAAGGAATGAGCCATTCTTTTTATCAGGATCCTCAATGTAGTTGGCTAAGACTTTGCGATGTGGTTCTGGAACTTTAGCTGTTCAAAATGGAGTATTGCATTCTGTTTTCTAGAAAATTGTCAAAAAATTGTGGGTATTCTTCCTACATGTTTTCTTCATTCTCCCATGTAGCATCTTCGGGAACGTAGTAGGTACATTGAAACTTTACCAGTCCTATGGACTTATTCCTTAGCACTTTGACTTTTCAATCAAGGATGTGTACTGGTTCCACCCGGAAATCCCCTTCGTGCTCCACTTGGATCACATTCCAATCAATTATGTGGTTAGGGTCGGGTACATATTTCTTTAATAATGAAACATGAAATACTTTATGCATTCTCATCGATGCAGGTAATGCTATCACATATGCAACTAGCCTTATCTTTTCTAAGATTTCAAAAGGTCCACAATATCTTGCTACCAGCTTTGGGCAACTTCCTAATCTTAGCGAACTTCTTTTCACCTTCACTTTTAAGAACACATATTCGCCCACTTTGAAATCTCTAAACACTCTATTCTTATCTGCATAACTTTTCTACCTATCCTGGGAAACTTTTAAATTTTGCTTTATCTTTTCCATCTGCTCTTTCATTTCCTTCAACAAATCTAGCCCAACATCTGCTTTGTTTGCTGGATTATCCCAACGTACTAATGTGTTACACTTTCTTCCATACAATGCCTCAAATGGACTCATTTTTAATTAGGCATGATACCCATTGTTGTAGGTAAATTCAACCAAATGAATATAATCTTCCCACTTTGATGGTTGGTCCATCACATACATTATGAGCATGTCCTTAACTATCATGTTAGTCCTTTATGTTTGTTCATCTGACTCTAGATGATACGTTGTATTGAGACTTAAAATTATCCCAAAGCCCTTGAACAATTGGAAGTAAACTTTGGATCTCTATATGAAAATATTGCCTTAGGCACCCCATGTAGCCTGACAACTTCTTTCATGTAGATTTTTGCAATATTTGGTGCCTTATGTGTTGTCTTTAGTGGAATAAAATGTGTTACCTTAGTTAATTTATCCACCACCACCATGATGGAATCGTGTTGCTTCATTGTTCTGGGCAACTTTGTAATAAAATCAACTGTAACAACTTCCCACTTCCATTCTGGAATGGGCAATGGATGTAGCAGCCTAGTTGGATGCCTATGTTTAGTCTTCACTTTCTAGCACTCTAGACATATGACTATGTAATTAGCCACTACTTTCTTCATTCCTGACAAAACATATTGGCTTCTTACAACTGCAATTGTCTTATGATATCCCAGGTGCCCGACATATGGCACAATATGCATTTCCTTTAGAGATGCAATTTTCATCTCACTAGAATTTAACACATATACTTTATCTTTGTACATGAGAACTCCATCTTCTTTCAGCTCATAAGAATTAAATTTATGTTGTAAATTACCTTGTTGTAATGTTTCTTTTACATTCAGATATTGTTGATCTGAATTTTCCAATGTAATGATTTGATCTTTCATATCAGTCTTGTACACACTGATGGCTGCAACATGCACTTCACAAGCCCTCCTGATGAGCGCATCAACCACTTGATTCTCCTTGCCTTTTGTATGGTTAATTTCAAAGTCATATTCGCTAAGGAATTCAACCCATCTAGTTTATCTGGCATTTAATGTTGGTCATCCAAACAAATGCGTCAGACCACAGTGGTATATCCTTGGCTCGAATTTCTTCCCCATAAGTTAACGTCTCCACATTTTTAATGCGTGTACAATCACTGCTAGCTGTAGATCATGGGTAGCATAATTCCTTTCATGCTCTTTTAATTTTCTGGACTCATAACATACCACATGGTATTTTTTACTAAGGACTCCACCGATCCCTTCCTTGCATGCATTAGTGCACACAACAAAATCTTCATCCAGATCTGCAATCTTCAATATTGGTGCACTTGTCAATATGTCCTTCAACCAATGAAAACTCTCTTCACACTTGGAAGTCCATTCGAACTTCACTCCCTTCTTTTGCAAATAAGTGATTGGGCTTGCAATCTTTGAGAATCATTTTATGAATCTTTGGTAATAACCGACAAGACCCATGAATGATCTGACCTCTATCATATTCTTTGGTGTTGGGCATCCTCTGATGGCCTCTATCTTCTTAGGATCAACTTCTATCCCTTCTGCTGAAATTATATGCCCCAAATAGTGAATCTTATTTTGATAAAAGATGAACTTACTTAGCTTAACATACAATTTATGATCTCATGTTCCTCTTCTCACTTAGAATAGATGAGTATATCATCCAGGAACACAATTACAAACTTGTCTAGGTACTCCTTGAACACTCCATTCATCAAACACATGAAAACAACTAGGGAATTTGATAGTCCAAATGACTCTACCACGAATTCATAATGCCCATATCTTATTCTGAATGATGTCTTGTTGATATCTTCTTACTTTATCCTCACATGATGATAGCATGATTTCAAGTCAATCTTGGAAAACATTTTTGCTCCTTTCAACTGATAAAACAATTCATCAATCCTTGGTAAAGGATATTTGTTCTTTATGGTGACCTTATTTAGTTGTCTAGAATCAATACACAACCTTAAGGTTTTGTTATCACACGAACTTGTCAGATTCATGTGGGTTTGTGGTTTCTACCTAAGTCTGTAAATTTTGCCTTGTCTCTCTCCTTTTCTCAAACCAAGTCCTAAATTTTCCCCCCTTCGGCCGATAAAATCGTTTTCTGTTTCCCCTTGTTCGTTTGTGCGCCCTGGTCTCCATGTTCTCTCAGCTCACAGCGAGTCGTCCAAATCCTTAATCGTGCAGGCCACAGCCATGAACACAAAGCACAACTTTCTTAAAAAATATGTTTCAAGATTGAAGCATAAGCAAAAGACAGTTTAATCCTTTCAACGACGAAGATTCCAAGAACAATCTAGATCAACGGCTCACGGGCATTCGGGAGTGAAAACTTGTGTGAAGTATAGCACTAGAGAAAAACGTCCCAAAGTGAGTATGAACCATTGATCTTAGAGGGGGGAGGTGGCAGTCGATCCAAGCCTTCGAGGAAATGAGCTTAAGGAGATTTGAAATGAGAAATGCTTAGAAGTCCCGAAGACCCGAAGCCGTCAAAACGTCGAATTTGCCGAAGGCCCGAAATGGATCTGAGTCGTTGATCAACCAAAGCCACATGTTGTCAGATCCATAGCTTCGGGTAAAATTTCATGGAAGAGTGAGCGAGATTTGAGTTTTGGTTTTCTTGGAGCCCAGAGACCTGAAGTGGATCTCGACCATCCAAATCCAGGAGCCACGCGTCATCAGATCCTTAGCTCCGAAGGTTTTTCTTAGGGCAAATATAGTTTGAAGTTTGAAAGGTTTGAAGGTCGATCCGCGAAGCAAATCTTGGTCGTTGTTTTGAAGGGGAAGATCTAATCCGTCAATCTAAAAAGCGTCAGAGTTGAGTCGTTGATCAGAGGGCCTAATCTTAGATCGCAAGATCAACAATCACGCCAAATTGCGGGGTCGGAAGGTGCGCACATTTTAAAATCTCATGGGCAGGCCGCAATCAGAACCATGGTTTTTTGAAAGGGACGCGTGGCGGTTCGTGGTGAATTGCGGGGACAAAAGCAATTTGCTTTCAAACCATCCTTGGTCACACCCGCAATCGTGCAATTACGTAAGGTCATGGCCTGAGGTCACAAGCGTGAAGGGGTGATGAATAAGGAGATGGCGCCTAAGGCTCGAGATTTTAGAAGCACAAAAGAGGAAGGTCGTGGGTTTCATAGGACCTATAGTAAAGAGTTGCCAGCAGCACACAACAGCCCCTGGGCATACGCTATCAGACTGCCACCTGCAAAGCTCGCATTGGTCACAGACAAAGACCATTCATGGCTTCGAGGCGTTAGGATGGACTTGCATAAGTCATTGGCACCGTTTGAGAATAGTTATGGGTGTCAAGCCCAGTCCTAATCCCAACGAAGGCAGTTACTGAGAATGAGAGCAGTGGTTGAGACCTCGTCTCAACACATAAATGGAAAGACATAGAAGGTCCAGACAGAAGAGCTCGCATTTGACGACATAAGACAGTCTGCACACCCTGACAGAGCGGGTGCCGACTAAAGGCTTTGAAGGCAATGATCTAATCACATTCCTGGTGGTTGCAGCATTTTAGTATATATAGGCAGTTTTGATATTTTGTTAAGGTCGAACGGTTGAGCTAGGCTCCCTGATATTGTAATATTTTGATTGAGAACAACTGGTTCTCTGGTTATGTATGTGTTTTTGAGACATCTTGGTTAATCTAAGTCAACTTTCTTATTCCATCTTATTTGCCTCTGATACTGAGAGAGTTCATGTTTGATTGATTCACATGGATTGTTGTAATTGTATTATGATAAATGTTTGATTATAATACTATTATGATTTCTTTCAGCTTCCTTGAAATTTGAATCCAAGAGTACCTTGTGTTTAAGTTTTTCCTCCTTAGGCTGCTGGAAAATCTGATGTTCATAGCGGACCTCTACACCTTTCTCACTAAATCTTCTTCCTACTCACCCTTACTCCAACTTATTGACTTGAGTTGATTCAAGACCTCAATGGCTGGTGCATCCTAGTCTAGATTTCTGAGTTAGAACGCTATTATTATTGAGTTTTCTCCATTTGACCACTCAAAACTCAATTACCTGTGACATATAAACTGATGGGTACCAGGCTTACCTTCAATACAATCTGAAGGTGACTTCTAGTGCTAACATTTCTGGCGTCGTTGTCGAGGAACGAATTGAAGACTTTTCCCTGGGTAGAAAGACAACGAGCTTCTGATTCTGAAGGTGCATCAGATATTAGAACCACTGAAGATTGCATTTGTACCTAGCGACTCCACTGTGTCGACTCCACTTTTTCAGTTGTGGCTACCTCTAGCACACCCAAGTTGACCCAGAGAACTTTTTTGAGAAGGCTTTTAGCAACCGCTTTCTCAGCTTGAAAGTTCCCTAGGAGATTGACAAGGATCAGATCCGGTCTTTGATGGTGAACAAAGACCAAACACATTCAGACTGCATATCATTCACTTGGCGACTCCATGATTAAAGGATCGATTGGCGACTCCACTGGTTCGAAATGGAAAGAATCTTGGCTCGGAGGTATGCTCCTTTTCATTTCTCCTCTGTTCCTGGTTTTCCTAATGTTGTTCCTACTCCAAATGAATGGGGTGATTATTTGCCCATATTTAGAGAGCGTAAAGAGGACAACCCTGCTCAACATCTCCTTGAGTTTCATGAACTCATGCATCAATGGGAAATACATCATGAGGATGTATTATTAAAGATGTTCACGGTCTCGTTAGTAGGAGATTCTCACAATTGGTACCACTCCTTACCCCCTGCTAGCATCTCCTCCTTGGAGCAGTTTCATGCGACTTTCAATGGGCATTGTCAAAAGTTTTATTCCTCTGAGTTTATTTATCATAACTATTGTAAGGAATATAACGATTGTGTTCAGAATATAGCAGATTCTGATGCAGACTGTGAGGATGAAGAAGATGCTTTGGGTGAGCTGGTGGGACTGGTAAGATCACTTTCTGCAGAAATAGAAGAAGTAAAGGCATATTTTGATTGTCGGTCTTATGAAGAAAAGGTAGAGGATATTCCGGTCCCCGAAACAGATGTTCTAGGCATCCCTGCTTATAACAAAGAAGTGATGTCGGATACTGACCAAGAGCAAACAACTTTTGAAGGATATCCCAACGAAAACGATGAAGAGCAGAGCTTTTCCATGCTCCCAAATATGATAGCTGACAGTGTTGATGATTACATAGCCATGGATGTATTATTTTCTGCCCCTGATACACCTGTTATCTCAGATTTGGAGGAAGAGATAATGGTGGAGGAGGATTCTTCTTTTTTCCTTCAAGAGGTTTTTCACAATGTATTTCTACCTAGGATCGAAGAGAAGAATCAAGAGGTCACTCCTTTTTTGCAAAATGGAGGCATTTTGCGCTCACCCCTCTTTAATGAGTGTTCAGATGAAGAGCAACAACATATCTCCACACTACATTTTGCTGACTTAGGGAGCAACCAGCCTGAGCATAACAGCTATGAATCTGATTCCGATGTGGATATGAAGGATTTCCAAGACCATACTATAGAGCCTTTTCCTTTATACATTAAGGAAGAGCATTGTGTGGAAATCAACCATCTTGGGCCCGCAAAAGACATTGAACAACATGATAGAGAGAAAGAGCCATCCATGGATATACATGAAGAGACTTCTTGCTGCGAACTAACATATGTTATCGGAGCAGATAAAGGAGAAATGGAGGATCTAAAGGTGCGGTTTATCTCCTGTCCATAACCTGTAAATGTGCAAGTATCACCTGGGATCAGCCGACCCGCATCGGTCCTCTACCCACCTGTACACTCTGAGAACATCGAACGACGGGTGAGTAACCATGAAGAGCAGGAGGTAATTTCTTACCAGTTGATCTTTCCTGATTATAAATTTTGTGACCTTGTGGGGTTATATATGGAACTATGTTTTCCAAAAGCATTGGAGCCTACAAAATTGTTCATATTATCATCATTTGGAGGTATTGCCAGTGTTCCAATACATGTTTTATTTATGTTGTCATGCTTCCCTTACCTTTTATGGATTATTTGCAGTAAAGAGAAGAATTATATTACCGAACATTTTGGGTGGTTATGGTGGAAGTTTAATTTCACCTAACGCTTTGTAAAAATCAGTTAGCCTAGGACTGTACATAAATAAGCTCTTTCTGGAGCATGTGTGTTTGTTTTCCTTTTTATAAATAGAATAGTGTACTTGTTGGCCTTCGACGAAATGTTTTGAACTCGACTCCACAACCCAACAACTAAGGCACTGGAACTACTTGTTCTTGACAGCTCGCAGGGAGCATGCCATCCCCTGTGGAGCCAAATGTTATCACATGAACTTGTCAGAGTCCTATGGGTTTGTGGTTTCTACCTAAGTCTGTAAAATTTTCCTTGTCTCTCTCCTTTTCGCAGACCAAGTCTTAAATTTTTCCCCCTTCGGCCGATAAAATCATTTTATGTTTGCCCTTGTTCATTTGTGCGCTCTGGTCTCCCTGTTTTCTCAACTCGCAACCAGTCGTCCAAATCCTTGATCGTGCAGGCCGCACCCATGAACACAAAGCACAACTTTCTTAAAAAATCTATTTCTAGATTGAAGCATAAGCAAAAGACAGTTTAATCCTTTCAACGACGAAGATTCCCAGAACATTCCAGATCAACGACTCATAGGCATTCGGGAGTGCAAACTTGCGCGAAGTATAGCGCCAGAGAAAAAGGCCCTGAAGTGGGTATGAACCGTTGATCTTGGAGGTGACAGGTGGTATTCAATCCAAGCCTTCGAGGAAATGAGCTTCGGGAGATTTGAAATGAGAAATGCTTAGAAGTTTCGAAGACCCGAAGCTGTCGAAACACCGAATTTGTTGAAGCTACCGAAGTGGCTGAAGGCCCAAAATGGATCTAAGTCGTTGATCAGTCAGAGCCATGTGTCGTCAGATCCACAGCTCCGAGTAAAAGCGCATGGAAGAGTGAGCGAGAATTGAGTTTTGGTTTTCCCGAAGCCCGGAGACTCAAAGTGGATCTCGGCCATCCAAATCTAGGAGCCATGTGTCATCAGATCCTTAGCTCCGGAGGTTTTGCTTAGGGAAAATATAGTTTGAAGTTTGAAAGATCCAAAGGCCGATCCACGAAGCAAATCTCAGCCTTCGTTTTGAAGGGGAAGATTCGATCCGTCAATCTAAAGAGCACCAGAGTCGAGCCATTGATCAGAGGGCCTAATCTTAGATCGCAAGATCAACGGTCATGCTAAATTGCGAGGTCAGAAGGTGCACACGTTTTAAAACCTCAGGGGCGGGCCTCAATCAGAATCGTGGTTTTTTGAAAGGGACGCGTGGCGGTTCATGGTAAATTGCGGGGACAAAAGCAGTTTGCTTTCAAACAGTCCTTGGCCACACCCGCAATCGCGCAATTACGCAAGGTCACGGCTCGAGGTCACAAGTGTGAAGGGGTGATGAAGAAGGAGTTGGTGCCTGAGGCTCGAGATTTTAGAAGCACAAAAGAGGAAGGTCGCGGGTTCCATAGAACCCGCAGTAAAGAGCCGCCAACAACACACAACATCCCCTGGGAATACACTATCAGATTGCCACCTGCAAAGCTCGCATTGGTCACAGACAAAAACCATTCATGGCCTTGAGGCATCAGGATGGACTCGTAGAAGTCATTGGCACCATTTGAGAACAATTATGGGTGTCAGGCCCAGTCCTAATCCCGACGAAGGCAGTTACTGAGAATGAGAGCGGTGGTTGAGACCTCGTCTCAGCACATAAATGGAAAGACAGAGAAGGTCCAGACGAAAGAGCTCATGTCTGACAACAGAAGACAGTCTGCACAACCTAACAGAGCGGGCGGCGACTGAAGGCTTTGAAGGCAGTGATCTGATCACATTCCTGGTGGTTGCAACATTTTAGTATATATAAGCAGTTTTGATATTTTGTTAAGGTCGAATGGTTGAGCTAGGCTCCCTGATATTGTAATATTTTGATTGAGAACAACTGGTTCTCTGGTTATGTATGTGTTTTTGAGACATCTTGGTTAATCTAAGTCAACTTTCTTATTCCATCTTATTTGCGTCTGATATTGATAGAGTTCATGTTTGATTGATTCACATGGATTGTTGTAATTGTATTATGATAAATGTTTGATTATAGTATTGTTATGATTTCTTTCAGTTTCCTTGAAATTTGAATCCAAGAGGACCTTGTGTTTAAGTTTTTCCTCCTTAGGTTGCTGGAAAATTTGATGTTCATAGCGGACCTCTACACCTTTCTCACTAAATCTTCCTCCTACTAACCCTTACTCCAACTTACTGACTGAAGTTGATTCAAGACCTCAATGGCCGGTGCATGCTAGTCCATATTTCTAAGTTAGAACGTTGTTATTATTGAGTTTTCTCCATTTGACCACTCAAAACTCAATTACCTGTGACATATAAACTGATGGGTACTGGGCTTACCTTCAATGCAATATGAAGGTGACTTCTAGTGCTAACAGGTTCCATTTTTTTTCTTCACAAAAAGAACCTAAGCTCCCCAAGGTGATACACTTGGGTGTGTATATCCCTTTCTTAACAATTCCTCAAGTTGCATTTGCAACTCCTTCAACTTTGGTGTGCCCATTCTATAAGGTGTCTTGGACACTGGGGCATCTCCTGGCACTAAATCAATAGAGAAATCAATGCCTCTCTCTAGTGGCAATCCTAGGATTTCTCTAAAAACATCTTCAAAATCCTTTAAGATCGGGTGGTCTTCAATTCTTTCCACTTTATCTCTGGCTGCCTCTTCATATGGGCTAGAAAAATATGACATTCCTTTTTGAAAATCTTCTTCAACTGCATAGATAAAATCTCTCTAACAACTACAACTCTTGGAATGCCTTGAATCTTGCCTTGCTACCCTTCTTTGTCAAGATGTGTGATTGTCTTGTTATAATAGTCTAGGGCAACATGGTGTTTTTCCAGCCAATCCATGCAAATTAGACAATCATATGAACCCAATGGTATGATATTTACATCTACCTTTGTGTTGAGTCCATTCATGTCTATCGGAAAATATTTAACAATCTCATTAATCTTTCTCTTAGCTCCCATGGCTAATTGAACTAACCAATATTTCTTATGCTTACTCCTTTGCAAGTGAAATATTTCAACAATATTAGAGATTATGTAACTATGGCTAGCTTCATAATCAATTAAAATTGATATGGGCTAGTTATCAATCTTACCTTCCACTTCAATCATGGGGGATTGATATTCAAGTTGCTTGTTGTCCAAGGTTGCATAAATCATTGACATGCTTCCTCCCATGTCTTCCACTGTTTCATCCTCCAGAATGTTGCAGACAATCCTCATACTTTCTCCTTTTTGAGGGCAATCCCTATATAAGTGATTTCCCTCACATCCCTAACATTGTACAGGCTATTGCCTTGGACTTTTCCCAAATGAATATGCAATCTTGTGCTCATTTTGGGTTGACTAACCTTGTTGATTTGTTTGGGCGTTTTTCTTGAAAAAGGGTGGCTTAAAACCTTTACGCCTTTGATCCTTCTTATCCTTCATATTGTCATTCCAAGTTTTTTGGAAAATTGGCCTTCCTCTACTCTGCTCATAAAGATGCCTTTCTCTCCTTATGGTTTCTTCCAAAGTCTTGGGGTTATCATATTGAATCTTGTCATTGTAGAAGGAGGGTAACCCACTTAGAAACCTTTGGATTTTAACTTTCTCATCCTTTATGAAGTCGACATACTTCAACAATTCAAAGAACCTCTTCTCATATTCGTCCATTGACATGGTTCCCAACTTGAGTTCAAAGAACTCTTTCATCTTTCATTCATAATAATGCTTATACAAATATTTCTCTTGGAAATATCCTTTGAACTACCTCCACGAGATCTTCTTCTCATCAAGGTTCTTGGCTTGCTTAAGCTGATCCCACCACATGGTTTACTTTCCTTGCAAGTGGTAAGTTGCAATTCTAGTTTCTACCCTTGAGGGGTAATCATGCAACATGAAATATTTCTTCATTTCCAACAGCTAGGTCTCTGCCTCTTCCCCTTTCCTGTGCTCACCATTGAAATTCAGTGGCTTGATTTTCTCGAGATCATCTTCCAAGATGTCTGCCTCGGGCCTTCTTCTTTGTTGTTGAATATAAGACACACTTGGGATGCTCCTTGGACCTAAATTTGCATGAATTCTTCTGGTGGATTTCCTTGGAGAATGATGGTGCCCGCTCATGCTGCTTGATTGCCTATCATTTCCATGATCTTCCCTTTTGCTATGGGATCTATATGCTGACACTTTTCTAGCACTAGCTACCTGCTTGGTGCCAGAGTCTTTGTTGACTTGCTTATGTAACGTATTTAAGATCTAAAATATCTCTTCTTGAGCTTTCATAATCCTTTCATTATCAACTCTATAGCTCTGCACTTCCCTATGTAAGCTTCTCATAGTGACATGCTCTTGCCTATCTCTTCTTCCATTTGACTCTGTCTCAACATTCCCCATGCTGACATGCAGACCTATGATTTCTTCCTTATGGTTGTAATATACTTGAGCATCTTCCATAAATCCAGTCCTCATATAAGAACCAAAGTTGCTTTCTTGTACCTCTAATTCTGCAAGAATTGTGCATGTAATAATTATTGTTAGAACATACATACTATAAAACATTTCATCAATTAGAATACATGTTATTTCCTCATCAAATTATGAACGACATAATGCATCAAATAAAAATTTGATTCCTTAGATGCATTCCTCTCTGAAACAAATTTCCAACGGATGTACCCATGCCTCAATTTGAGTTTTGAGAGAAAAATTATAACATCCACATGCTGCAATGTTTACTACTACATAAATCTCTTTATTAATTTCTAGAAAGTTTTGATGCCCAATTCAAAATTATGGGTTATCATATATCTTCTACTCCTCAAGACCTTTCCATCGACTGTTCACTTTCCCAAATCCGATCTTCGAGCTGAAAGTTATAATCTAGAGAAGTTTAGAGTGTTTTACCCAATTTACCCATGTCTACTACATGTGGCTTCTTTCTCTCCCAACACATTTTACATACCTAGATCCAAAATATGACTCCATTGCTGTCTTCTATGGTTCATGATATTTCCATAGACTACTCAACTGCCCCAAACAAACTTCTGAGCATGGAGTTATGCCCTCTGGAAGTAATTTTGTGACAACATTTTACCCTTACTATTTTGGCTGTAACTTTCTCATACTAGCTCTATTTTGTGAACAATTTAGCTCATTGGATATCTCTCTCCGAGTTCTTTTATTTGAGCTGCAAAGACAGAGTATGCCTCGGTACACTTTTTTCTTGTGGATTTTGATTGGATAAAAACGTCGTTTAAGCCTTCCAAAATGCCTCACAAGTTAATGACCTTAAAAAACCACAAAATTTCACATAAAATTAACTATTTTACTATGTTAACAACCCTCAAAGTTGAGTCATTAATCTGAAATCGGGTGAAATCAGAGCTGTTGATCTCAAAATCGGGTGAAATCAGAGCCGTTGATTCTACTCCATCGGTCAATCGGTGATCGACGTTTTGCTTTGGGCATGCATGACACTTTTCCCAACCTATCGGCCATCGACCCAACTCTCCGACAATCAATATGCACACCCTCCAAACTAGCTGACTCGACCTTCAGTCGTCGACCATTTCTCTTGGAAACCACTCACAATACACCGCTAAACTGAACTACACGATTTCCATTTGTGAATGGAACTCCTCACTAATTCGGCCAACACCCGACTATTGACCCATCGACCATCGGTCATCCTTGTCGACTGATGAAAATATTTCCTCAATTCGACCAACCCAACTGTCAACCATTGGTCATCTCTGTTGGTTGATGTGGCATGACATGTGGACGTTGACGTGGCATGACACATTATGAGGTTTCAACTTGGATGACATGGCATGACACATGGATGCTGACGTGACATGACATGTCATCACCCTCTTTCCTTCATTGATCATTGCCCGATTCTCTTGGGTGACCTGAACACATTGTCGAATTCTATCGACCATTTCCCTTGGTCAAACTTCAACTCTTCTCCAATTCGACCGACACCTGACCATCGACCCATTGGTTGTCGACGATTTCTGTTGGCGATTGAGAACACTTCGCCTAATTTGGCCGACGCCCGACCATTGACCCATTGACCATCAATGATTTCCTTGGTGACCAAACCAAACTCTTTACCAATTCGACTGACCCGACCATCGGATGTCGACCATTTCTCTTGGAAAACTTCAATAGTTAGAAATTTTCAACAAAAACCTAGGTGAATCTGGGTCGTCGATCTCTCTCTCAAGATGATCTTGGCCGTCGTTTCTTATCCAATCTCCCAACGACCAAAATGAATACAAACCGTCGATCTGATTCATTTCCCCAATTGCCAAAAATTAATCACTACCGTTGATTTACTCAACCTTTCAAATGGTTAATACCTTATGGATTTTTAAATTTATCTCAATGGATCTCGACCATCGATCTCAAGATCAAACACAATCTCGATCGTTGATTCGCCAAACTGCCTGCAACTCTACAACAACCATTAAAACTTGAAATTCAACCATTCCAAGTCGAATTCAGAGCTTCAACTTTGTATATTGGCTCCATTAAACCTCTTAAACAACTACGAGTCATTTAAACTTGAATCTTGCTCACAAATTTGGGGATTTCTCTATGATTTTTCACCATTTTCCCCCAAACTCGTCACAGACAAAAACTACAACAACAAAATTTTCAAATTCGCACTGGTTCGAGCCAATACAAGCTCAATGTTTGAACCAGACGCTTTAATACCATAATGTAACGTCTCCCAACCCAAATGAGGAACATTACGGTGCATAATAGCTCATAAATTAAAACTTTATATTGATAAATTGATTTCCTGTAGCTTTCCGCTACGAATTACAACCAGAAATAACTACTGCCTATTACCATTTATTTAATGCATTTACAACAATCTAAAACAGATATGAAATGCAACTAACAACTCATACAAATTTCCTCTCTTTGGCTTACTTGCTTAACTCACACACTTCTCCAAGATGATTGTATTCAACCTTCGAGTGCCCAATAACTTTGGGATGTGACCACTCACACCCACCCTCTTACATGTATTCAATAATTGGCTTTGGGAACACTCAATCAGAAATTATAAGGTTCGTATATCAATAAAATTTTTAGGAAAATGGGTTGAATTAATATACATGGGTAATTCCCCCATGGACCCCTCTTGGCCATTCTCTTAGATTCTCCCCTCTCTTATGGATTAATTCATCCCCCATCTGTGTCCATGTCCCCTTAGTAGCTGACAACACATTTGATTATTAAAACATAGAATACAATTCACATATTACATCGCTTGACCATAGCCACATATTAAATCTAAATTAAGCATTAATTAAACTAGGGATTATAGTGGGGACGTTACATACATTGAAAATAAAGATCCATATATATTTATAGTGCTATAATAATCATGTGCACTACATCATAGAAATAATGATTATAAGTTAGAAAAGTTAAGAATGATTATAAGTTAGAGAAGTTTTTTAACGTGTGATGTGAATATTAATAACCCAAAATAATTTCTAAGTGTGAAAGGACACTATAACATTAACCTAAGGACTTGTAGTGCTAAGTTAATTTTTATAAAGTTAGGAAAGACTTTGAAGACTTTTTAGTAAAAAGCGAAAGATAATTACGCCAAAAGTGTTCCCTTGATGTGGTCATATCCTTAGAGAAGGGTCATTGCGATGAAATTAGTTCGTGTATGACACACAACTTGTCAAACGAATCATTATTGGAAACCTATCCATTGTTGGAATCCTTGTGCACGATTATTGTGAATTTGAACATTTTGTATAGATTGGTAACAGAGGTTATTGAATTTATGTTGAGTTCACGTTTCAACATTCTCAAACTTTTGAGTTACATATGTGTAGAGCAATTGTGCCCTTGAAGTCCATATAGGTCAAAATACTTGCAATACGCTTAGTTTGTGATTACCAAAGCTTTGCATAGTAAATCTAAACTCTTTCCACTCTCAAAATTAGTAACTTCATCCTCAATATATGCTCAAAACCCTTATCATGTTGTAAGTGATTTCCCTGCTTTGGAGTGTTTGATGTTTGTTATGCACATAAGAGTTTTTTTTTTCGAAGGCATGCATTCATATGCATTAACAAGACAAACCCATCCACAAGTAGAAACTAAGGAAGGAAACATTGTTGGGAAAAACTGTTGCCATGCCCCTCCTTAAAAAAATAATTTCCATTATCATTATTAGTTTTAGACCTCCCTACAAGCCTACCCATGAAGGTAAGGTCATGAAAATTTCACCACACCCTTACATGCCCTCAAATAACTATAATCACAAACAACACAAGTCTCCATCTCATTAATCTAACTAGATCGATCCACACATCAAATTTAGGGGAAGATACCAACATCTAACAATGGAAATTGCCTTGTTGATTTGTTACGACAAGTAAAAATATTTGGCTTGATATGCCCAAAGCTCACCATGACCATGCGCTAACAATGATTATCAACTTATAATAAAATTCATCCCAATCACTAGCCACCTTTTAATGTTAATCAACTTTTTGGACTAACTGAAGATTTTTTGTTATTCCATTTTAGTCAAGGTTGCTGTTGAGATCTCCACGTGATTCAAGTTTGAGGTGATGAGGATGAGATCTTCAATTGCAACTGCTCTATTGCCTTGATGTTGAGGTCCTACTCCAGTTACAACTCCATAATCCTCCTTCCTATAACGCCAAAAATAACACAAACTCCTTCTTAACTTGTTCAATGCATGCATCCCTTGATTCATTCACTTTGGTAGGTGTAGAAAAACGATAATTGAATGAAGAAAATTAAAATAAAATTCATAGTTGTATAAATTATTCTAAAATACTACATGATAGAATTTTTATTTATTTATTTTTCTAAAACTAATTTAATAATAAATAAAAAAGTTGTGTATCCTAATTTTATTATTGTTAATACAAATACCCCTATATATATTTACAAAGAAATGTATAACTCAATATCCAATCTATATATATATCCAATCTATTTACAAATAAATGTATAACTCACAATTTGATATATATATACAAATTTGATATATATATACAAAGAAATGTATAATTACAAATGTTTGTTTTAAAATAAATATATTTTAATTTAATTTAAATATCTTTATTATTATTCATAATAACCACACACAATATATAAAGAAAAAAAATGAGAAAAATTCAACAAAAATATTTTTCTCTTGAAGATAACATATATAAAAGAAAAAGGAAAAAAAATAAGTTCAATCAAGCAAAGGATAATACTCAAACAAGGCTACTAGGTAGCATATACTTGTCGAATATAATAATGAAAGTATTGTTTAAGGAGATAAGGAGACAAAGAGTATGACATGAAATGATTAGATGACATAAATATTTATTACAACAACATTTGGGGAAGTGAAGACAACAATAAGACTTCAAAGTTTTTGGACAATAAATTATCATATAAATAGAATTTAAAATTTAAAATTAATCATTATTTTTTAAAACTTTAGGTGAAGGGATGTATATTTTATAGTCAACTATGAACTAATAAAAAATCAAACCTAACTCAACACTATACACCATACCTATCACCAGATATAATGACACTAGATATATGGACACATGGACCCCTTGCCACATCGATCATAATTTTGCCACATCGATCATAATATATGGTATAGTGATAGGCGAACCAACTCGATTGAAGGAGATTTCACGCAGGGTTTTGGGTTTTGGAAGATGTTTTTGTGGTGGACTGAAAAATGTAAAATGTATACATGGTAGAGGATTTTGAAAATTCTCAAAATTTTGTACTGTGGACTGTGACCCTACATGGGCGTGTAGCGAGGTTTGGAGGATCCAGAAGTTTCGAGATCGAAACCGGCTGCTGTTTTTTGAGCTCAATTTTCCACAATGTAATTAATCCCTAACGCAAATAGCCATGGCCACTATTGCCCGTCGGATCAGACGCACATTCCGCCATTTTTCTTCACAAGCAACTTTCAGTTCCTTTGACAAACCTCAAAGTTCAAATAAATATTCATGGAGAGCCCCCAAATTCATAGAATCCGAAGGACCATCCCAGAAACCCCAATGGAAAAGGCCTCCTCCTTCCGGAAAGAAACAGAAACCTCCATACAAGCCCCCTTCGTCCCTGGACAGGAGCGGCAAAACGGTCTTGCATTCGGAGCTTCCATTTGATTTTCAATTCAGCTACACGGAGGTACCCAAGTCTAATCCACTGGGCTTCCGGGAGCCGAAGTTTTCGCCGTTTGGCCCCGGCAGGCTGGATAGAGAATGGACCGGCTGGTCCGCCCCGACTAAAAGCACTGCCGTCACGTCAATTGACGGCAACGAGGAGGCTTCGCAACACCCGAAGGGTTACATTCACAGCAGTTCTAGACATGAAATCCTGGGAGAGCCACTCACTCAAGAAGAAATTCAAGTTCTCGTTGATAAAAATCGTCGCCAAAGCACCCAACGCCAGGTAAATTTAGGTAAGACCCTAATATAGCGGACCTACGATAGTGCCATTCAATTTCAATAATGTTCATATATATATTTTAAATAATTTTTTTGAATGCCCCAATCTAAGAGAATTGACAGTGGACTGTACCTACCTTATAATACTCGAACGATTCCTTCGGCCAAGAAGCCGTGGGGAGGTACTTGTTTTGCCAAATTTGACAAGGACTTGCACCTCGCCTTAACCATTGGCTCCAGACGGCTTGAAACACCCCCACTTGTACACGCGAAACATGTCTCTGGGATTTCAACCCTGGTGGAGAATATCACTACCCTCCTCAACCATTGAACCAAAACCAGTTAACAAGTGATCAATATTTTGTGAACCGACTTTTAGAAGAATACTTTCTGTTAGTGAACTTCCAGCATAACTTGAGAAGCAAAACAATATTAACTTTAGTTTAAGTGTTGTCGT
>ML779721.1:24541-36453 GCA_009831015.1 Picea engelmannii | reverse complement strand
TTTTGCAATTGCATCCAATGGTGCCAAGTTCTAAATAAATAGTATCTTCGCAGCCAACAGTGTCCTTTTTTGAAAAACCTTGATACTTTTTTCAAGGATCACTTAGTGGGGAAATTCTTGGGCACTTCCCATGTTTACTAATGGTATCCGGTGCAAACTTGTTGATGCTGATCTGTTAGAAATTATGATCCAAAATAGTTAACTCAGGACTTTAGTGAATACACTATCAATTTATTGTTTAAATAACCCAAAATCAATAACTAAAAATACCGTAATTTAAAACTAAATTGGACACCTCACATAATCACGTGAGTGTGCAGGTCTCCTTTTACATTAATGTTTTATTCACTAAAGTCCCAAGTTAACTATTTTGGATCATAATTTCTACAATCCCTTCTTTGATCCAAAATTTCTTTGGAGAGGATACCAAGCTCAGTTCCGAACTTAGTGAATTTAATCCTTTCAAGAGATTTAGTGAAGATATCAGCTGTTTGATCCTTTGTTGGACAATAATTTGGCTTGATGATTTCCTTGATGATGAGAGTTCGAATGTAATGGTACTTTCTATCAACATGTTTTGTCTTCGAGTGAAATAATGGATTTTTGGCTCTTAGCCCTCATGTTTTACTGTTGTAATATTTTTCCTTCATTAATAGAATTTATGTGTATGAGGACACTTTGTCATAGTCATGGCTCTTGACCTGGCAGGGACATCGAGTGAGGCATGCAACAGAGGCAGCCAGCTCAGAAAATCGACCCTGAAACTTCTTGCATGAAGCTCAAAGCACTCAACCTAGTCCATTGGGCTTAAAAACCTTGATACTCATATTACTAAAAGGGATGTAATCACCATCCCTGTACATGCCAAACCATCATTACATAAAAATAACCTCCCCCCTACTCACCCATGCAAGTAGGGCAACTTCATGATATTTAGGTTTTGCATCTAGCCTTTCACAACCTTTTCTCAAAGGCTATTAGATGAGAGGAATATTGAATAGCTATAGAGAAATGGAGAATTTATCAAATTTTGCCAATTTTTCAATAGTTCTATCACATCTCTTTCACCACAGGAAGTCAAGAAGGAATGTTTTTATTTACCATTATGTTTATGTATCCAAAAAATATTGGGGTCAAGTGACAAATTTGATGGCCACCCTTGCTTGTTAGCATAGAGTTTTACGACGGTCTTAAAATTGGGATTGCCCTCATTTACACATTCTTGAAACCGATTTTGAACTTCAAAATTGCATGTGAAATGTATTAATGCAACTTCAACTTCTAAATTAACTGCAAATGTAAACGTTGAAATTTTAAAGCTTCGGTATTGCAGTTCGCATTAGTATGGATGATAGTCGAAAGTTTAAAGACTCTTAATTATGTCTCAAGTCTTTGACATACAATAAATTGATAGTGTATTTACAAACAGCAAAAGCAATGTCAGGATATCTAAGACTATACTACTATTCCCAGCTTAGAAGAAATGCTAGTGTTCATGCTCATCAATGAAGAAAATGTATTAGCGAAGTCTATAAAAAGAGTAGCACACAGTTTAGGAGGAATCAAAGGTTACATGGCAGCCTTAGACTGTAGTGTTACATGGGAGCTCTCGTCCCCCTCCCACTTCGGAAGCTTGCTCCTTAAATGCTCTGAGCGTGCTCTTGAAACCCTCCCGATAGGGGGCTTTTTATGGGAGCTCACTCCAGAGTCCAGACCTAGATAGACATGATCTTGAGTGGGAGCGTGCTTTGAGGAGCCCTCCCCATAAAGGGGAAATATGCCTAAATTAAAATTTTAAAATTAGGACATGTGGGAGTTCCCAACATGCCACGCTCCCATGGAAGATGGTTTAGAGCTTATAGAAGTGCTGATTTCTCCTCCTTTCACATCCCATTTGTCATTTATTAATTTTACTCATCATTATTAGAGTTTTATCAATTGCTTGTAGCAAGAGGAAATGTCAATAAATAGTAGAATTGTTTATCTTTTTTCATTTATTTACTTGTCATAAAATTGTTTCTACTTCCTTATATCTAATTTATGACTTCGTAATTGCTAGATGGTTGATGTTATCTATTTCAATTTTTCATTTTCTACTCTACTACAAGCTATTTAATTCTTAACTTTGGAAATTCTAATGGTTAACCACTAGTTACAAAGTCACTAGACTTGTACTAAATGATTGATATATATATATTATAAGATATAAAATATAGGCCATATACAAAAAGCACTTAGGACATTTTGCTCTCAGCTTTTTTGGGAAATGACACTTCTGCTCTTGCTTTGCGCTTTGCTTCGTGCTCTGGTAGCACTGCCTTAGAGCAAGAAAAATTGAAATTTATATTAATGTCTATTAAAAACCAAAATAGGTCAAAGGGACAATTGATTAAAATAACGCGACAAAGTTCATCTTCTAAAATCATTTATCCTATATGCAAAAGACAAACATTTTCAAATTTAAAATCAAAGCTTTAAATCCACTTTTAAGCCTTATGGTAGAGTATATTTTTGGAATGTTTTCTTACATGTAGCCTTTGAGAGATTGGATCTTGGCCAAGTGTAACTTCCATACTTCGAGGTTTTTCATGGTTGTTCATGTTGGTATTTTGTGCACCAATGCTTTTTTTAGTGTCTATTATGAGTTGATCTAAAGTTTTTGGTGGGTAGGATTTCCCTAATGGCTGCTAGACTTGCCTCTTTGGGTTATCTCATTTCTGTTAGGGTTTCACCCATCTTCAAGGGCTCATCACAACACTGATCCACAAGTGTTTAGCTCATCTTATTGGTAGGAAATCTGAAGGGTTTTTAAGACTTCGACATATTTTTTGCTTGGCATATGATTGGGTTATTAAGTATTTTCAGGGATGTGGCAGACTCACAACCAATTGACTTCTTAGGGTTTGCTCTCATCAGAGGATGGAGTTCACATTAGTGAACATTTACAAGCTTTCTAGCCCACATGTTTTCACAGTGGGATTTTCTAGATTTGATGAGTTTTCAACATCCAAATTTCACAGTTTTTTAGGTAGATCTTCATCAAGGTCAAGAGCATGAGTTTTAGATTGAATACTTGGAGATAATACTAGTTTATGCACTAGTTCTCGTTACCTAGTTTATACAATTATTCAAACTTATGATTGCGGGGGGGATTGTTAGCCTCTAGCTTCCTATACAATCACTAAATCTTTCACCACCTATGTGTTTAACACCATAGGATATAGTTTGTATCCTGAATGTGTATTTGACTCCGTCTAGCCTTAACTCTTTATGAGGTGTCGGTATGAGAGCAAATCTAGTTTAAGAGGTGGTTATACCTGTAATACCCCAAGGCTAAGCCCCTGCTGAATTGTAATGATGTTTAATGAAGTTTATAGGTTGTTGAGCCAAGTATTTATAAGCTGGGAGGCTTATGTGTTTATTAGGCCGGAGAGCCTAGATGCTAAGGCTAGTGAGCCTATTTTTGTATATGTAATTATGCAGGTCATTAATAAAAATACATTGCTGCGTGTAAACCAACTACGAAGAAAGAGTTATGGGGGACTAAGCTCCACTAGGAAGGGAAAGGGAAGGGGGCCGAGAGGCTGGGAAAAAGGGGCTAAGCTTGAGGGCTTAACCCAAGGGAATATTATAATGTATTTCCTAAAATACTAAGGCTTGGGAGATAAACCCTATTATCCTAAGTTCCTTTGGGGAGAGGAATGAACTCCAAGTGGAGAGGAACGAGCTCCTGGAGAGCCATGTGTCATCCAAGACGCATGCAAATTTATGTGGGAAAATCCATCGTTGTGGGGGTTCGCTCACCATTCTTGCCATCCTTCCCATGCACGCACGCACTCACGCACTGAGCAGGCACGCAATCAGCCATTTTCCGCCATTGTTGAACCTGCTGCCATCGTGAACCCTGTAACTCGCGCGCACTGATATAGTTTTGCTGAGCTCGTACCCTGCCTTACTCGATTTTGCTACTGTGGTTACTCGTTTGACTTAGGAGCTGGATAAAACAAGCAGGTTGTCAGGCCTATGGTTTTGAAGAGGCGGGTTGTCAGGCCCGTGGGTTGAAGAAGCAGGTTGTTAAGCCTGTGACTAACTCTCTCCAGGTGAGAGATTGCCGGGGAAGTGATTTCTCCTGGAGGGAGTCCAACAGCAGCTACAGAGCTCTGAGAATTCATGATCTGGCCTGTTGCTGAAGCCTTACAAGGGAAGTGGAGCAGCCGATGGATTGTGGAACAATGAAGGTGTATATTCCTGGGGTGGGACAGGCATGTGGGGAATGAGAGTTTGTGAGCGGTGGGGGTAAGTAGGCTCCTTGGAGGGAATCCTTTCTGTTGCATTGTGCAGCTTTCGGTAATATCAACCTGGCCTAGGATTTTTTTTACCCTGGGGGGAGTTTAGTCCCAGCTCGGGGGTGACCCACTGCTGATAGCTTGGAGCAGTGTGGTCTAAGGTTGGGAGGTTCGTGGAAGGTCTGCACGTAGTTGGTGGTCTTCTCATAAAAAGATAAGTACCAATTCTATGTTAATTGTATGCTGTGTATCTTGTACATGTGTTATAATGTTATGAGTATTACTTGTATATGTTGCATGTGTAGGCTTACTGTCACTTTCGCATTAATCTATATTGTAGCAGAATGTTTATGTCTGTTTAAATTTGCATTAGATATATATGTTTATGAGCTTGAACAGAGCATGCATAGCCCAGTGGCTTAAGACTGGGGTGTGCTACAGATTTGTATCAGAATTTGGTTAGTTTGGTTTTGAGGTGGCGCTTTCCGGCCGGAGTGGCCGGGGACGCTACAAATTGGTATCAAAGTATGAAAGTTTTAAGTGGCATGACCTAGCCTGGGTGGCTGGGTATGTCACAATATGATATCAGAGCCCAATTCTCGACACTGAACTTGAATTGGGACGTATAAGTGATTTTTGAAGTAAAAGCTCAGAGGGAATTGTTGTCGAGAGGGACAAAATTCGAATTTCAGAGCGTTCTTGAGTGCCAAGGGAACACCTTGGCTATGTTCAGAAGCTTAGGAGGTATAGCAGTTTGATAAACCACAACAACCGTGGTATTAGGGTCGCAAAGTTTAAATTTGGGTCGTTGGATCTGTTCGGAAGAAGACGGATCCCTCACAACCGTCGGATCCAGAGTTTCAGTAGTCCGGGGATTGTGCAGTGTTTCGGCAGGGAAATCCTCCAAAGTCCTGGAGTGATTCTCAGCCGTAGATCATTTGGGAGGAGGAGAACCGTTGGCTTTCCCTACTGATTTGGTGGTTCGGTGTTCCGGGAAATCTGTTGGAGATTGTGCGGTGAAGAAATCCTCGAAGTCTCGAAGCGTCGGAGATGACGTGGACCTGTTCGGCAGTCAAAGGTTCGATAGTTTTGAAAAAGTGTCGATGAGAAGAATCGCCGAAGTCCCGAAGCGTCGGAGATGACGTGGACATGTTCGACAGTCGACAGTTCAACAATTTTGAAAAAGTGTCGATGAGACGCCGAAGTCTCGGTTCGTCGAAGTGACGTGACATGATGATGTCACCGGGGGTGACGTGGACCTATTCGTCAGTTTGGCAGTTTTGAGAAAGTGTTGATGATAAGAAATCCTCGAAGTCTCGAAGCATCAGATATGACGTGGCATGATGACGTCACCTTGGGTGACGTGGACCTACCCCAAGTTTGCCACGTGTCACTTGTTTTTGTACCTTTGACAGGCCTTAGGTGTCGATTGGGACTTGACACGTGTCACTCGACGGTGGGGCCACTTGTCACCACCTTGATTGATGGTAGCTGTACTACGTGGACCCCGTGAGGTTAAGAAGTTCGGGCATTCGGTGTTCGGGGAAAACTGTTGGAAGAACTTTCGGATCTCCTGAGTCCCGAAGTTTCGATGTCACGAAGCGCTGAAGTGACATGGCTTGATGATGTCACCTGGGGTGACGTGGGTACACAGGATGTGTGCCATGTGCCACAACTGTCGGATCCAGAGTTTTAGTAGTCCAGGGGTTGTGCGTTGTTTTAGCAGGGAAATCCTCTAAAGTCCCGGAGTGATTCTCAGCCGTAGATCATTCGGGAGGAGGAGAACCGTTGGTTTTCCCTAGTGATTCGACGGTTTGGTGTTCGGGGAAATCTGTTGGAGATTGTGCGGTGAAGAAATCCCCAAAGTCCCTAAGTGTCGGAGATGATGTGGACCTGTTCAACAGTCGACGGTTCGACAATTTTGAAAAAGTGTCGATGAGAAGAATCGTCAAAGTCTCGAAGTGTTGGAGATGACGTGGACATGTTCGACAGTCGATAGTTCAACAGTTTTGAAAAAGTGTCGATGAGAAGAATCGTCGAAGTCCCGGTTCGTCGAAGTGACGTGACATGATGATGTCACCGGGGGTGACGTGGACCTATTCGGCAGTTCGACAGTTTGGCAGTTTTGAGAAAATGCCGATGATAAGAAATCCTCGAAGTCCTGAAGCGTCGGATATGACGTGGCATGATGCTTTCACCTAGGGTGACGTGGACCTACCCCAAGTCTGCCACGTGTCACTTGTTTTTGTACCTTTGACAAGCCTTAGGTGTCGATTGGGACCTGACACATGTCACTCGACGGTGGGGCCACGTGTCACCACCTTGATTGATGACAACTGTACTACGTGGACCCTGGGAGGTTAAGAAGTTTGGGCATTAGACGTTCGAGGAAAACTGTTGGAAGACTTTCCAGATCTCCGGAGTCCCGAAGTTTCGAAGTGCTGAAGTGACATGGCTTGATGACGTCACCTGGGGTGACGTGGGTACACAAGATGCGTGCCACATGTCAGTGTGTTTTGTGCTTTTAAAAGACTGATTGTTCCAGTAAGAACTTGAAACGTTTCACCCCCCGGATTGGGCCATGTGTTCGCTTCTAGTGTTCTGCCACGTGGCACCAGGTCCTGCAGTCCAGAGACTTGGCACTTCAGAGGAACTTGGTCAAGAGTTGTTAAGTATGAGGACTCCCGAAGCTCCGAAGCGCGGAGTAAATCCTCACCGACGATCGGGAGAGGACACACGGTAGTAGATCCCGTGATTTGGAGACTTGGTACTTCGGAGGAATTGTGTTACTGGTTGATTGAATCAAGAACTCTCGGAGGCTGGAGTTAATCTCGACCGTTGATCGGGGAATGACATGTGGAGGAAGGAGAGGATCTCCGGTAGTTTGGCACTCCGGGAGATTTGTGAAGAAGTGCTTAGGAAAGCCCCGAAACCCGAAGTTCCGTAGTAAATCTCAGCTGTTGGATGCTGGGAAGTTGTGGACCGTTGATCCACCATCCTTCACGAGCTCGCTAATTCGACACTCCGGGAGATTTGTAGAGAAGTGCTTTGGAAACCATCGAAGCCCGGAGTCTCGGAGCTCCTATCCACCGTAGATTTGAAGAGAGAATGAGGACTGTAGATCCATCGTCCTTTGCAAGTTTGCCAGTTCGGCGGTCCGGGGTGGTTGTGATATGCAGAAAGGGAAACCTCCAAAGTTCCGGAGCCCCGAAGTTCCAAGGCTCCGGATAAGTGCCTATCTGTTAGCGTTGGGTCACAGCCTGTGGTCACATGAATTTGGGGGCCGAAGAAAAGGGGCTAGCACTCGAAATTTTGTTTTAAGAATAGGAAAGGGCTTAGAGAAAGAGCCCGTGAGGTTCTTGATTGTACAGACCTACACCTGAAGAAGTAAGGAAGACCTATAAACCTGAAGAAGGGATCCAACACGGATCCAAGAGCCAATTCGACTCTGAGTTGGAATAATCCATGTACAAGATTGCATCACTGAAAAGACAAATTGTTCAAGTATCCATAACTTCCTATTCAAAACTCAAAATTGAGCATGGAAACAGGCATTGGAAAGGTTTTGAATAGTAGAAGATAATTGTTCACCCAGAAATTGGATCTGAACAATCAATTTCTCAGGAAATCAGCAGAAAAGAAGTCTAATATATATTAATGAATCAAAATGGTTCGTGTTTTCATGAAATTATTAAGAACAGTTAGCCTGACAAAGTTCTGTTGGCTGCACATTTTTGCATAATTAACAACTGTCAGATTAGAATCAGCACAGAGTGCAAAGTGATGGATGATACACAGATAGTCTACAGTCAAGAAGATGAAATCAGAGGGATGACTGTCCAGTTGGGTATGGAAGGAACCAACTCCAATGGACATGGAGAAGAAAAGGATGATAACATAAATCTGGTTGAGACCATCAGAAAATTGCAAACAGATGTCCAGAGTCACAAGGATGATAATGAAATGCTTGTGAAAGCTAAGGAACAACAGGAAGACTTCAATATGAAGTTAATGAAAAGCCTGGACAAAATTGAAAAGAAGTTGGATAAGGAGAGTGGCTCCAGCAAATCAGGAAACCACATGACCCCTGAGGGAAAAGGAAGATCAAGGAGTGGTAGCGGACATCACCATCACTCCCAAAGGCATTCCAACAGGAGAGCACACAAGAGCTCAAGTCCATCCCCTGTCAGGAAGCATCATAGGAGGTCTGGGGTGGATGAATTGAAAGGAGAAATGAACAAGATCAAACCTCCTACTTTTGATGGAGAGCACAAGAAGGATGAAGATGCTGAGACATGGCTGCTAGGCATGAGGAAGTACTTCCAATTGCATAACTATTCTTCTCATGCAGAAGGAAGAATTGCTATTTATCAGTTGAAAGGAAAAGCATCCATGTGGTGGGATCAACTTGTGCAAGTGCAACACATCAGAGAGAAAAATGTGACTTGGAAGGAATTCAAGAAACATTTTGAGAAGAAATACCTGACCAAGAGGTATTATGAGAAAAAGATGAAAGAGTTCTTTGAACTCAAACTGGGCAGCATGACTATTGATGAATATGAAAGGAGATTTTCAGAACTGTTGAAGTACGTCTCCTTCATCAGGGATGAGATAGTAAAGATCCAAAGATACCCGAGTGGGTTGCCATCTTTCATTAGTGACAAGATCCAATATCATGATCCCAAGACTTTAGAGGAAACCATAAGGAGAGCAAAATGCTTATACGATCAACATAAAGGAAAGCCTACTTTCCAAAGAGCTTGGGAAGACAAGAAGTTTAAGAGGGAATAGAGGTAGAAGGGGAACAAGCCACCATTTTTCAAAAACAATCCTCAAGGACAACCATCTTTTAGAGAGCACAGAATGGCTGAGGTAGGTGGGCAAAGGCCAAGGCAGACACCCATTCAATGTTGGGGTTGTAAAGGAGACCATAAGTATAGAGATTGTCCTCACAAAAGTGACAAAGTGAGAGCTGTCCACAATGTACAACAAGCAAAAACAGTGGAGGACATGGGCATAAGTGTACCAAGGATCTATGCAGCCTTGGACAACAAGCAAGCAGAATTTCAATCACACATGATTGAAGTAGAAGGTATGATCAATAACCATGCCTTTACTATTTTAATAGATTCAGGAGCTAGGCATAGCTATATAGATCCTAAGGTAGTGGAAAGATTGCATTTGCCAAGAAGCAAGCATGAGAAATCTTGGCTGGTACAACTGGCTACAGGAGCCAAGAGAAAAGTTGTTGAGCTGGTTAAATCATGTCGAGTGGACATGAATGGGCTAAGTATCAAGGCAGATTTGAACATCCTTCCATTGGGTTCATATGACTGTCTAATTGGTATGGATTGGTTGGACCAACACCATGCCGTCTTAGACTGTCATAACAAGGCATTTACTTGCTTGGATGAGGAAGGGAACCCAAGAACAGTCCAAGGAATTTCTAGGCAGTTACTGTCCGAGAGATCTCAGCAATGCAGCTGAAGAAGTGTTACAGGAAGGGCTGCCAATTATTTGCAGCTCATATGGAGGAAGCACCTGAGGATAAGGTGCCAATTCTAGAGGATCATGCAGTCCTGAAAGATTTTGAGGATGTGTTTAAGGAGATACCAGGACTACCCCCAAAGAGAGGTATTGATTTCTCTATAAATTTGATGCATGGAGCAGCTCCAGTATCAAAGACCCCCTACATAATGAGTACACTAGAGCTGAAGGAGTTGCAAATGCAGCTTGAAGAGTTTCTGAAGAAGGGGTATATACGCCCAAGTGTGTCACCTTGGGGTGCCCCAGTCTTATTTGTGAAGAAGAAAGATGGGACATTGAGATTGTGCATCGACTTCAGACAATTGAACAAATTGACTATAAAGAACAAGTATCCTTTGCCAAGGATTGATGATCTCTTTGATCAATTAAAGGATGCAAGGATATTCTCAAAGATTGATCTCAGGTCATGATATCATCAAGTAAGGATCAAAGATGAAGATATCAGCAAGACCGCCTTCAGGACAAGGTATGGTCATTACGAGTTCACAGTGGTGTCATTTGGGTTATCAAATGCACCAACTATTTTCATGTGCTTAATGAATGGTGTTTTCTGGGAATATTTAGACAAGCTTGTCATTGTCTTTTTGGATGACATCCTTGTATATTCCAAGTCAGAAGAAGCACACGAGCATCATTTGAGGATGGTGTTACAAGTATTAAGAGAGCACCAACTGTATGCCAAATTGAGCAAGTGCTCATTTTAACAAAACCAAATTCACTATTTGGGGCATATCATATCCGAAGAAGGGATAACAGTGGACCCCGAAAAGATTGAAGCTATTAAAGGGTGGACAACACCTAAAAATGTGACAGAAGTTAGATCCTTCACGGGCATATCATATCCGAAGAAGGGATAGCAGTGGACCCCGAAAAGATTGAAGCTATTAAAGGGTGGACAACACCAAAAAATGTGACAGAAGTTAGATCCTTCATGGGTCTAGCTGGCTACTACAAAAGATTCATTGCAGGCTTTTCGAGAAGTGCTTACGCAATCACTTCCTTGCAAAGGAAGGGGGTGAAGTTTCAATGAACAACAAAATGTGAAAAGAGCTTTCAACAATTGAAGCAATTGTTAACCAGTGCTCCAATTATGAGGATTGCTGATCTGAATGAAGATTTCGTGGTTTGCACCGATGCATGCAAAGAAGGACTTGGTGGAGCCTTAGTCAGAACGGATTTGTGATATGTTTTGAATCCAGAAAATTGAAAGAGCATGAAAGGTTCTATGGCACTCATGATTTGGAGTTGGCAGCCATAGTGCATGCCTTGAAGAAGTGGAGGCACTACCTCATGGGAAAGAGGTTTGAGCTAAGGATAGACCATAATGGTCTGAAATATTTGTTTGATCAACCAACTTTGAATGCTAGGAAGAGCAGATGGTTGGAATTCCTCTGTGAGTATGACTTTGATATTAAGCACATCAAAGGAAAAGAGAACACAGTGGCCGATGCACTCAATAGGAGAGTGCATGATTTGCATGCTACAACCATTAACATGTATCAAACTGATCTTAAAGGAAGAATTTCTGAGGCTGCAAAAACTGATTTGCAGTACATGGAGCTAGTAACAAAATTACAACAAGGTAAAATGCAACAGAAGGTTGAAGATTATAAATTGGGAACTGATGAAATTCTCCTATACAAGAATATAATTTATGTACCCAATTCTCATGAATTGAGGGGTACGATTTTGAAAGAAATGCATAATGTACCTTATGCTGGACACCTAGGATATCAAAAAACAGTTTCAACAGTCAAGAGCCAATATTATTGGCCAGACATGAAGAGGGAGATTGCTGAATACATTGCTAAATGTTTGGAGTGTCAGAAAGTCAAGGATGAGCATAGACACCCCGCTGGGTTGCTGTAGCCATTATTGCCCATTCCTGAGTGGAAGTGGGAAGTGGTGACAATGGATTTCATCACCAAATTGCCCAGAACAAGCAAGCAACATGATGCTATCATGGTGGTGGTGGACAAGCTTACTAAAGCTACCCATTTCATTCCTATGAAGGTTGCTCACAAGGCAACCAATGTTGCTGATATTTTTATGAGGGAAGTAGCACGCTTGCATGGCATA
>ML779720.1:488272-499672 GCA_009831015.1 Picea engelmannii | reverse complement strand
TTAGTATTTCCAACAATTGGTATCAGAGCGGGTTCCTTTTATTTAAAGGTAGATCAGTAAGATTAAACATGACAAGTCATGAAGGAACTTCAACCAATAAGCCCCCCCTGTTCAATGGAACAAACTTTGCCTTCTGGAAAGCTAAGATGAGAACCTACATAATGGATTTAGGTGTAGATGTCTGGGATGTGGTAGAGACTGGTTATGTAAAGCTAGTTTTACTAGCTAATAAGGATGACAAGCTAGAACTTAGTTTCAACGCTAAGTCTATGAATGTTATTCTAAGTGGGCTTGCAGAAGAAAAATTTGTAACAGTTATGCACTTAGAATCTGCCAAAGATATGTGGAACACACTCATTAGCAGTTATCAAGGTAATGAGAAGGTAAAGGATGTTAAGCTTCAAACCTATAGATTACAATTTTAACAACTAAAAATGAATGAGGATGAAATAGTTAATAATTTTTTCTTAAGAGTTGAGGAGCTTGTGAATGCCATGAGGGGTCTTGGTGAGAAGATTGAAGACGTATTTTTAGTTCAAAATATTTTAATATCTCTACCAAATAGATTTAATCCAAAAGTTTCTGCAATCGAAGAACTGGATGATATCAAGACTTTGTCTATTGATCAACTTCTAGGAACTCTATCTGCTTATGAAATGAGGATTAGTAAGGATAAACCCACCTCTAGAGAAGCATCTTTTAAAGCAGATAAGAATGAGGATTCTGAGCCTGATGAAATTGAAGCAAAATTTGTGAGAAGACTAAAGAAGGGATCAGACAGGTACCAAGGTAAGTTTCCCTTCAGATGTTTTAACTGTGGAAATATAGGTCACTTTGGATCTAAGTGTCCACACAAGAAGAAGGACCATAACTTTGAAGGTGAAGAGAAGTACAAATCCAAGAGATTTGGTAAAAAGAAAAGTTTATGTGTAAACAATGATGACTCTTCAAGAGACACATATAGTGATTCTTCTTTTGAAGATAAGGTTAATGAATTTATGCTTATGGCCAAAGAGGATTATGATAATAAAAGCACATGAAGTGATGTTAATGATGAATAAGTTGTGGTTGAATCGGAAATAGAACTGATGAGTGCTCTAGAAGAAATTACTAGACTCATATTTAAGAAGAAAAAACAAAAAACAATTGTTGATACAGTTCGAGAAAGACAATAAAAAACATGATGAAGACTTTGCCCTGTTAAAAGTGGAATTAGAAGAGGAAAATAAAATAGAGAACATTTTGAAACAACAATTATCAGAGAAGAAAGGAAGGTGTGAAGCCTTGGAAGAAGAAGTAGTAAAAACCAAGAAAGAGATGGAGAAGTTTAAAGAATTATATCTCCAAAATCTTCCAAGAATTAAAGCCTCAGCAGAACTAAATGACATTCTGAGCAAACATAGATCTCCTTTGTTGAAGACTGGTTTAGGCTATGTAAGTGGTTCAAGAAACAAACAACCAAAAAGCAAAGAACCAGTAAAGATTATCAAGTTCCAAGTCAGCAGACAATCAGACCATGTGCGTACTCCGCCACCAAAAACTAATAAAGACAAGATGATCCCCGATAAAAAACAAAGATATCAGAAGATGGAGCAACAAATTCCAAGAAGAAGGCCATCCTTCATGTACCAAAATTTCTTCCATGGTTACTGTTTTTACTACTCTAATTTTTGTCATAAGATTCCAAATTTTCAAATTAAGTTTAGAGGCATGCAACTGAGGAGATCACGAAATAAACAATCTTTGCAACATAGAACTAAACAACCAATGAGTAGACAAAGTTGCACCAATCACTTTGACCTATTGAGCAATGAGTTTGAATGTTATAACTGTCATAACTTCGGCCACAAAGATGCAAACTGCCATATGAAGAATTACAAAGAAGATCCAAGGATAAAACCCTTAGATAGAAATTCCAGCACATGGAAAAAGAAAGATAGTGAAAAATGTGGTATAGTACTTTTAGCTCAAAAACAAAAGAACCCCTGGTATATAGACAGTGGATGTTCCAAGCACATGACTGGAGACAAGGATAAGTTTTTCTCTATAAGTAAAAGAAAAACAAAAAATGTGACCTTTGGAAATGATAAACCAGGTAAAATCAAAGGTAAAGGGATGGTGAGTTTGATTGATGGCAAAGGAAAATCCGAGGATGTTCAGCTTGTAGATGGGATAAAACATAATTTTCTCAGTGTAAGTCAAATGTGTGACAGAGGATGTAAAGTGGTGTTTACTTCCAAATATTGTAAGATAAAGTCTGTAAACTCAAGACAAGTGGTGTCTAAAGGCATAAGGACAAAAAACAATGTCTATGTTTTGAAAGAAGAAAAAGAAGAATGACACTTAAGCAAGTATGATGAAAGTTGGCTATGGCATAAGAGACTTGGACACCTAAATTTTGACCATCTAGTCAAACTTAGAAACAGTGGGGCTATAAAAAATCTTCCAAAGATATCAAATCTATATGATTCTGTATGTAAACCTTGCCAAATAGGAAATCTTACCTGAACATAGTTTAAATCTAAGAAATTTGCATCAACAGAGAAACTGCTTCAGTCAGTACATATGAATTTATGTGGACCATCAAGGAAGGAAGGAACAGGAAAATGAAATTACTTCATGTTGATTATTGATGATTATTCTAGACTTACGTGGGCTACCTTTCTGAAAGAAAAATCTGAAGCATTTGAAAAATTCAAAGTGTTTAAGGCTCTGACTGTGAATCAAACAGGAAAAAGACTGAAGGCAATAAGGTCTGATAGAGGAGGAGAGTTTAGTTCAATGGAATTCAAAGAGTTTTGTGATAAACATGGGATCAAAAGAGAGTATACTATTCTAGGGACTCCACAACAAAATGGAGTATTTGAGAGGCAGAATAGATCAGTTCAGCAGATGGCAAGATGAAAGATGAATGAAAGGAATATTCCTTAGACATATTGGGTAGAAGCAATTCATACAACAATACATATTATTAACAAAGCTTATCTCAGGCCACAAAGTGACAAGACTCCTTATGAACTATGGTTTGGAAGACCTGTTTCAATCAAACATTTTAAATTATTTGGAAGTAAGTGTTATATTAAGAATAATGATGAAAATATTGGCAAATATGATGACAGGGCTGATGAAGGTATCTTCTTAGGGTATGCTACAAACAATAAAGGATACAGATGTTATAATAAGAGGCTTCATAAATTGGTTGATTGCATTGACATAAAAATTGATGAAGAGATCCTGGTATGAGATGTAAGCAATGTTGAATAAACAACAAAGGATATAGTTGAAGTTCAAGATGATCAGGTCCAAGAATCAGAAAAATAAGACTCTGAGTCAGATGTAGATATAAATACTCAGGCAGACTAAAATCAATAGACAACATCAAATCCTTCCTCCAGAATTACTCAAAAGAATCATCCTGCAAGTCAGATAATTGGTGAGAAAGACAAAGCTGTACAAACCAGGAGAAGGATAATCAAAAACACTGAGCAATCACATATAGCCTTCATATCCATGGTGGAACCCAAGAACTTTAATGAATCCAGTGAAGATGTAAATTGGTTAAAATCAATGAATGAGGAACTGGATCATATTGAGAAGAACAATACTTGGGAGCTTTTTCCTAGACCTGTAGATAAGAATGTAATTGGCTCCAAATGGGTGATTAAGAATAAAATGAGTGAACAAGGACAAATTGTTAAGAATGAATCCAGATTGGTATGTAAGGGGTATGTACAAGTTGAAGGACACGATTTTGATGAAACCTTTGCACCAGCGGAAATATTGAAAGCCATCAGAATGTTTCTTGCCTATGCATGTCATAAGAACTTTAAAGTATATCAGATGGATGTCAAGACAGCTTTTCTTAATGGAGACCTAGAAGAAGATGTATACATGGAGCAACCTGAAGGATTTTCACTGAAAAAGAATCCTGACAATTTCTGTAAGTTTCAAAAAAGGAATTATATGGACTGAAACAGGCACCACAAGACTGATATTATAGACTGGACAAATTTCTACAGGACAAAGGGTTCAAGAAAGGTTCTGTTGATAGTAATCTATACATTAAGTCTGAAGGTGATGATTTATTAGTTGTTTTGGTTTATGTAGATGACATTATTTTTGGATGCACTAATGACCCTTCAGTTCAGTGGTTTGCTAATTCAATGCAGACTGAGTTTGAGATGTCCATGATAGGATAACTGTCATATTTTCTTGGTTTACGAATCAATCAGAGTTCTGCGGGGATATTTATCTCTCAAAAAAAGTATTTGAAAGATATATTAAATAGGTTTCAGATGAAATATTATACACCTGTGATAACACCTATGGTGGTTGATTGCAAGCTCAGTAAAGATGATATTTCACCCGATGTTGATCAAAGAACATATCGATCAATGATAGGCAGTCTTCTGTACATCACAACATCCCGTCCTGATATAATGCAAGTTATTGGAATGGTAGGTCATTATCAGTATGCTCCTAAATAAATTCATTTAGCAACTGTCAAAAGGATATTAAAATATTTTAAGGGTACAATGACTTATGGTCCCTGGTATCCTAGAAATCGGAATTTTCAATTAACTGCATATTCAGATGCTGATTGGACAAACTGTTTGGATGAGAGAAAAAGAACCAGTGGAGGTGAATTCTTCTTAGGTGATTCGTTAGTATCATGGCTTAGTAAGAAGCAGGGATCAATTTCATTATCAAATACGTAGGTAGAGTACATTGGTGTTGCTACTTGCTTCATTCAGATCTTATGGATGATACAAATTCTTGCAGATGTGAAGGTAACTTATATTGATCCCATTCCACTTCACTGTGATAACACCAGTGCCAGTAGTGTCTCGAAGAATCATGTTATCCATTCAAAGACTAAGCATATACCAATAAAGTATCATTTTCTCAAGGAGCAGGTTACAAACAGAGTTGTTCAGCTGAATTGCATTCCAACCACAAAAAAAATTGCAGACATCTTTACTAAACCCCTAGCCAAGACACCATTTGAATATATCCATTAAAAGCTGGGTGTCATCCCTTCTCTCACCTAAGAGAGTCCATCCTGTCAGGGGGAGTATGTGTTGGTTGAATATCTGATACCTCCAAAAGGTACTGCAACAGCTCAGGGGGAGCATGTTTTCTTTGACATTGATGTCAAAGGGGGAGAAAAGGTGTGGTATGGATGCTACAGTTGGAGGTCTAAGTAGAACAGTGCAGCCTTTCAGGGTTTCCATCAATGCCAAAGGGGGATATTGTTGGCATGTTTTACAGGAAGCATGCGCTTGCATTGATGGAAATAATAGCAGCGAACCAAACCTCGAGAGCGCAGAAGATGAGAAAGCTCAGAAGAGATAACGGTCTAGAAGTGCAGACGAGGTCCAAGAGACCCGTGAGCAACTAGAAAACCTTCTAAGTTGGAGAGATCATAAGCTTAGGAGGAAGAGAGACAATGGTCGTTGGATCACCCATCTAGAGGAAAAACAACTGTTGGATTGATTTAAGTGGGAGTACATGATAAGAAAGGGTTGAGATCTAAGATCCCAATCACCCGAATTTTCATCAACCGTTGGATCAAAATAAATGGAAGGATAGGATAAGAAAAGATGGAGAGTCGTTGGATTTAATCCAAGGAAAATCTGCATCACAGACAGATTGAGTCACTGATATAATATCTTGATCAACGAACAACATTCATTTCAGGTCTAAAGATATGAGGAGGTTACGCTCCAGAGAAATCACTTCGAGAGTTTTAGTTTGAGATTTGAAATCCCTGAAGCCCGGAGAGCCAGAGAGATGAAGTAAATCTCGATCGTCTGATCATCTGAAATAGATCTGAACCATCATATCGTTTGGAGTAAATCTCAAGCGTCGGATCCTCTGAAGTGGATCTAGGCTGTCTGATCCAGTGCGTCAGTTTGAGAACTAAAATACTTGAAGCCCGGAGAGCCAAAAAGCTGAAATAAATTGTTGACCGTCGGATCATCCGAAGAAGATCAAAGTCATCAGATCGTCCGAAGAAGATCTCAAGAGTTGGATCATCCGAAGTAAATTTCAACCATCATATCATTCTAAAGTGGAAGGAAAGGATAAGTTAAAGGGTGCGCTAATGTCAGCGGACGATAATCGGGCACTCAGATCTATGTTCGATAGGGCATATCGGACCCCCCCCCCCACCTTTTTTCTTGTAACTCTGGGGGGGGGTCTGAGTTGGTGGTATTTTCCATGTGGGACCCTCATACGTGTCACCTTCCTGTCAAATTGTACCCCCCTCACTCATTACCGCTTACCGCCTAACCCCCCCTTCGAGTAAACCACCAAACCACTCATACATACGATCTTCGAGCTCCGACATCACACTCCACTACCCGCTACACGTCACACTCCACTATCGTGCTCTGTCTCCACACTCCACTACACTGCCTACACATCTCATCCACATCAGTAGACCAGCTCAGCAAGGACATGTGGCAAACAAAGTCAGCAAGGACATGAGTCGTTTGATCTGAAAGATCACTTCGGGTGTATTTTCAACTGTTGATCATAGTACAATGGAAGGATAGTGTAAGTTTAAAAATTTGAAATCTCGAAGTTTTGAAGGGCGAAGTTTTGATAGCCGTCCATCTCAATGTTTGATTAAGTCCTAGCTGTCGGATTGAACAATGAAAGGATGAGTGTAAGGATCAAATCTAACCATTGATTTGTTTCCATGAAATAAACCATCTCATCTGATCTGTCCATTCAGGAGCACTGTCAAGATTGTGAGATCGATGGTCCCATTGCATTGCTGGGATTGAAGGTGTGTGAACCTTAAATTGTTGAAGGCGGGCCGAAATCGAAACCACGGTTTGGAGAAAGGATGCGTGGAGGCTCGTAGTGAATTGTGGGGAGAAAAGAGGGTTGCCCTCAAACCACCTTTGGCCACTCCCTCAATCACATGGTCACAAGATAGCATCACCCATGGTCACATCAGCAAAAGATAGAGGAAGGAGCTAATGATGACAGGCTCCACCTCAGAGTATAATCCAACGACATTGAACAAACTGAATCTGATCGAAGGGTTGTTGTTGCATCTCGTGATTTCTTTATCAGTTATGATTCAATAACACTAACTGAATCATTGTTTCTGAGAGGTTGAATCATTGTTTTGGGGCATTGGAATCATGTCTCTTGAGCGTTATGAGATTCTCGACATTGAGCATTGGATATGTAGAGTGTAACAAATGATGAGAGCATGAATAAATGAAATATGTTGAGACAAAGAAAGGTTGTTGTTTGTCGGTAAAACAAGTTGAACTGTATGTAATCAAGTAGAGAGCATGAACAGAGTGTGAAAGATGCAGAGATGAAGAACACAAGATGGACAGAGAATAAATGGTGAAAACAACAGACTGTATGAGAATCTAAGAGCATGAGAAGAACATAGGAAGAGCATATGGAAAGAAACAACAAGTGGAGCCGAGCATGAACAAACAAAACCAGACCAAAATTGTAGAACATAGAAGAACTGGTAAATGTTGAAATGTCTGTATTGTTGTAAGGTATTATTCAAGCAAAGGTTTAGAAAATAGGGTGGTAGGGTGGTGCCAGGGAGGACTGTTTTCCTCAGTTTCTCAAGTGGGTTCTTGAACACAGGGAGTTGTAGCTTCCATCTGGTTGCAGCTAGAAAAACCAGGGTGGTAGGGTGGTGCAAGGGAGAACCATTGTTCTCTGTTATACAGGTTGGTGCCTGTGTGACTGGAAGTTCGTGCTTCCATCCAGTTGGAGCTGGAACACTTAGGGAGTTGGTGCTTCCTTCTAGTGGGTGTTAGAGAAACCAGAGAGTTGGTGCTCTCATCAAGTTGCAGCTTGCTAAAGAAGAGGTTGTAGCCTCATTTTGAGTTGGTTCTCAAAGAAAGATGATGTACAGAACTTAAAAGACTGCCTATCATTCCAAGAAGAAGAGGTTTTCTCCCTTTATGGGTTTCCTCATGAATATATGTCTCTATGTATACCATGTGTGTGATTGATGTTTATTATTTTTGTTGTTCATGACTTGCATAATATTGATGATCACTTGAAGAGGGTTAATAACATTTTAATAGGCATAAAATTGTTTAAGAAGAGTAACAACTGATTCACCCCCCTTCTCAGTTGTGTTAGTATTTCCAACATATTTAATATTTGAAAATAATGTTTTTAGATAATGTTAGATAGTTGATAGGGATCACCATCCGTCAACAATCACAATCTTGAGCCTGCAAGCCCAAGAGTCCTCTTGTCAATTTGTATATCGCAGAACTCCAGGTGTTGTTTGGAGGACACGGAACAATATAAGCACAATTTTGAGCCCGCCAGCCCGGGAACGATCCAAAAAACAACTAAGTATGGAATGAGGAAGTTGTACATACTTTATAAAATCTCATGTTGATACTTTATAAAAGTACATATTTAATGTGTATAATTATTTATTTCAATATTTTAAATCTAAAATTTAGTAATATCTAATGTACTTATTCTTTAGATTCCTTATTAACGAAATTACCAAATTGTATGATGGTTGTTCCTTATCCACTAGTTGTGTGATCTAGACAAGCAACAAAAAGTTCTCAAGGATTTTTGCTCTAGTATTTCATTTTAACATCATCAACCCTTAATAATATAAAATAACCTTTTTTATTTTTATAACTAAACTAATTTTGAAGGCTTCTTCAAAATTTATAATATAAGTGCAATCTTGAGCCTGCCCGAGAGTCTGCCTGTCAATTTGTATATTGCAGAACTCTGGTTGCTGTTTGGAGGAAATAGAACAATAGAAGCGCAATTTTGAGCCCGCCAACCCGGGAACCAGTGATCCAAAATGTGGCTAAGTATGGAATGAGGAAGCCATCTATCAGACTCGTGATACAAAAGCATGACTATAAATGTGAACCCATGAGTTTGCCAACCCACGCACCTAGACATTTTCGAAAAATGAATAATAATAAACACAAAGATACAAAATATAATAATAATAAACACATTGATTATCCCATTCCAAGTTTATTATATATCACCTCATAAAAGAGAAGGAAGTTTATATCGATCATACATTTAAAAAAAATGGATTTAACATCCTTTAATAATTTTATGTAATTAAATTGTACAATATTAATATTTAATATTAAAAATTTAATATTTGGAAATAATGTTTTTAGATAATATTAGATAGTTGATATGGATCACCATCCGTCAACAATCACAATCTTGAGCCCGCCATCCTGGGAGTCTGCCTGTCAATTTGCATATCACGAAACTCTGGGTGTTGTTTGGAGTACACAAAACAATAGAAGCGCAATTTTGAGCCCGCGAGCTCAGGAACCCGCGATCGAAAAAGTGGCCAAGTATTGAATAAGGAAGTCGTCGTTTAGACCCGTGATACAAAAGCACGACTATAAATGTGAACTCATGAGTCTGGCAACCCGCACCTAGACATTTTCAGAAAAATGAATAATAATAAACAAAAAGATACAAAATATAATATTAATAAACACAATTATTATCCCATTCCAAGTTTATTAGATATCACCTCATAAAAGAGAACAAAGTTTATATCGATCATACATTTAAAAAAAAAGGATTTAATATCCTTTAATAATTTTATGAAATTAAATTGTACAATATTAATATTTAATATTAATAATTTAAAATTTTAACATGATCAACCCTTAATAATATAAAATAATATTTTTTTATTTTTATAAGTAAATTACTTTTTAAGGCTTCTTCAAAATTTATAATATAAGCGCAACTACTAGCACGTGACTCCGCCTATGAATTTGTATATCGCAGAACTTCGGGTGCTGTTTGGAGGACACAGAACAATAGAAGCGCATTTCTGAGCCCACCAACCCGGGAACCCGCGATCCAAACAGTGGCTAAGTATGCAGTGAGGAGGCCATGAACCCATGAGTTTGTCAACCTGCACCTAGAAATTTTTGGAAAAATGACTAATAATAAACACAAAGATACAAAATATAATAATAATAAACATAATTATTATCTCATTCCAAGTTTATTAGATACCACCTCATAAAAGATAACGAAGTTTATATAGATCATACATTTAAAAAAAATGGATTTAACATCCTTTAATAATTTTATGCAAATACTAATATTTAATATTAATAATTTTTATTTTTTTAAACTTAAAATTAACTATTCTTATTTTCAAATTTTGTTAATTTTATTTGAAATTTAAATTAAAAAAATAAATTTTGATTTTTAACTGTATTTACCATAAACTTAAAAAAATTAGTTAAAATTTTTAAAATTCAATTATGAAAATATTAAAAAAAAGCACATTTATATTAAATTTTATATTTTTATAAAATTAAGATAAATTTTATAATAATGAAATTATTAATAAATAAAAATATTATAAAAATTTTATTCATTTTAATTTGAATAATTAAAATTATTTAAAAAAAAATACATGTTTAAAATTAAAATAAATATCTAGATTTTATTAAAATATCTATGAAAGTTAATGGTTATATGGAAGTTTGAAACCATAAAGTTTAAAGTTAGTTAAAGTTTATTAAAATATGTAAGCTAATGATTATATCGAAGCTTGAGATAGTAATTCAAAAGTTAAATTTTAAGAAAATAAAGGAAGAATTACGATAATTAAAGTTAATTAAAGTTAATGGTATCATGAACATTTCATTTTAACACGATCAACCCTTAATAATATAAAATAACCTTTTTTATTTTTATAACTAAATTAATTTTAAGGCTTCTTCAAAATTTATAATATAAGCGCAATCTTAAGTCTGCCAACGCGGGAGTCTGGTTGTCAATTTGTATATCACGGGACTTCCGGTGTTGTTTGGAGGACACAAAACAATAGAAACCCAATTTTGAGCCTGCCAGCACGAAACCCACAATCGAAAAAGTGGCTAAGTATGGAATGAGGAAGTCGTCGGTCAGACTCGTGATACAGAAGCATGACTATAAAAGTGAACTCGTGAGTTGGCCAACCCGCACACCTAGACATTTTCGGAAAAACGACTAAGCAAAGCATCCGGAAAGAGAAAGTAGAGGGGAAAAATAAATATATTTATGTTTATCCATCAAAAAACATCAAAATAGAAATATTTCTCGCTAATAATAAATATTTCATTTATTTGTATTTGTATTTGTATTAAAGGGATGATTATTTGTAATAAATATTCATTTTTTAAATATATTTAATTAGTAAAAATAGAAGAACATGAATATGATTAAGATAAACTACAATGTTGAAAAGTAAATAAAAAGAAAGCACTGATAGAATTTGGTTGCGGTGATGTATTCTTTGGCTATGGCATTGCCACAAACGAATTTGAACTATTTAGTTTAAATGGTATTAAATTAATACATGCGAGCATATTTTGCACTTGT
>ML779720.1:449678-473240 GCA_009831015.1 Picea engelmannii | reverse complement strand
AGAGACAAGCATCCAAGAGATAGCACACCACTTTAGCTCCAAAGACGAGTGTTTAGCATCCAAATAGCATCAAAGAGAGAGATATGCGTTTTTCCCAAAGAGGGCGAAAATTTCAGCCACAAAGTATGTAATTCTCAAGTGAGCTAATATGTCTAATGAAATGAATTAGGTCTCCTTTTATACAAGACCTTCAAAATTAGTTTGTCCACTTATCTTTAGGGTAAAACACAATTAGGGAGACCAACCTCCCCTAATTTCCCCTTTACAAGTTATAATTCAAAGTTTACATAAAAATTCCCCTAAAACGGTGATGTCATTCCCTAATTAGCCTCCAAGTGAGACATTTTTTCCTCTAGAAAAAGTCATTGAACCTCCAAAGGCCTTGGACCAAACCACCTAGTGCTCTGATGTATGGAAAAATCCTCTCTCCATCAAAAGGTTCCAAGTCATCATCAAAACCACCAACACCATTAAACCCTAGCCTTCCTCATGTGACATCATACCCCATAATTGTAGTGTAAGGCCTCCAAAGGCAAGTCATTGGGGCTAGGAAGGATAGAAAATCACATACAAGGGTTCCTCAAGTGCCTCCAAATGAAACATATTTGACCTAGGTGTCCAAGAATAAAGGGTGCATCATCCATCCTGTGGGCTTCAAGCCCCAAGTGAAGGTCCAAGTGACCTTGTGCCTTCATGAAATAACTTCCACATGTCAAGGCCTTGTAAATACAAGCAAACTCACCCTTCAAGGGCTCACAAGTCACAAAAATCATGTCAAGTAGCCATACATAATAAAAGAACCACCCGAAAATGTGCATCAAGTCCCCCCTCTCAAAATAAACATATGATAAAAGACCTTATACAACTTACCAAATTTAGGTATGGGAGAGTTGACATGGTGACCTATTGGGTGGATTATTTCCCAAGTTAAGGAGTGTTTGTGATCTAGATTTTATGATCAGAATGAATTGAATACAGATTATTATCAAAATATGTTAAAAAATAAATAACAGATATACAGTAAAACTGGATTCTATTCAATAAGGAAATAAGTTGAAACTGTAAAATGCAGCGGAAAAAAAGCTTGCTAGAATGGTGGTGGCTTATCTCTGAGAAGGGATGTGATGATTGCGCTCATTCTCAAGAAGGTGACTACAATAAGGCTCTGAAGGCATTTTTACAATAAAGATGAATGCTAAAACCCTATACATCCAAAAAGATAACCCTAGGAGATGAAACACCAAAAGTCATGTGGGCTCCGTTGGGGTAAGTTAGTACATCAACTTCCTGTGGTCGTAACTTTTGCATACGATCTCTGTTTTAGGCGCATGATAGCCCATTGGAAAGGTCTAACCAAGAAGAATGATTTTTGACTGGCCTGGGTTAGTTCCTTCGACAATCATTTGGGCTCCAAATCCCAAAAAAACGTCATTTAGGGCCTCAAAACGACCCTGGAAGTTTAGAATCCAAAAAATTGTCGAAAAATTGCCAAGGTGGAAAACTGTTTTTCAATCCATTGGAATAGGTGGGTGGCCACCGATATCCACTTGTATCAATCCTCCCTCCTTAAGAAGAAATGTTCTCCATTTTGTTGATTTCCCCCATCAAATGAGGAAATTTCTGTTGAATTTGGCCCCGGGTGAGCCACTTGCCTTGGTGCAAGAGCTGCTCGACTTTGGCAACTCGATAAAGCTGGATCCTTTACTAGCAAGTGCCCTTGACCTATGTGTCCACAATCTGATCACTGGATGCATTTTGTATGCATTCTAGGTTGAGCTATGTTGGTGTCAGTTGTTCTACTACCTCTGAGGTGTCCAATAATTGTGGGAAATAAGGTCGAAGGAGGTCCACGTTGAACATTGGGTGTAGGTGAAGTAAAGAAGGAATGTTAAGCTCAAAATAATTATCACCCACATCCTTGGTGATGGTTTACGACCCATAAAAAAGTGGGTGAAGCTTCCAATGGGGTCCTGTAAGGCATTCTTTCTGCAAGTGCAACCAAACTTTATCACCCACCTGAAACTTATTTGGCACCCGGTGTTGATCATGGCGGTGCTTGTACTTGTCATTGGACTTCTATAGGATATCTTGAACTTGTTGGCGGATGTGCTGGATCCACTCAATGAACCGGTTGGCTTTGTCAGCTTCAATTGGAGCTGGATATGAGTCAACCAAGGTGACCGCAAGGGGTAGTGCAACATCTATGGGACCCAATGGTTGGAATCCCAACCCCACCTGATAGGAGATGTGGCTGGTTGAGTTATCCAGGGCATGGTTGTAGCTATGCTAGACATAGGGAAGACTCTCATCCCATGTACGAGGGTGATTGGAATTATACATGTGAAGGATATGCATGATCATTCGATTTACAACCTCATTTTGGCTATCTGTTTAGGGGTGGAAGGCCGTGGATTTGGTGAGCTTGGTGTCTAGCAGCGACCAGAGGCTCGACCAGAATGTGCTGAGAAATCAACTGTCCCAATATGAGACAATGGTTTGTGGGATTCCAAAATGTACCCAAACTCGTTCAAAGAAGAGCTTTGTCATGGCTTCTGTTGTTATGATCTTCTTGCAGGCGGCCATATTCACCATCTTAGAAAAGCTATCAACAACCAAAAAAACACAGTTGTTTCCCCGCTTGGTGGAAGGGATGCCCGAAATGTACTCCATTGATATGGATTCCCATGGCCTATCAGGAGTAGGCAAAGGGGTGTATAGGCCTTGTTTCTTAGTGGTCGGTTTGACAATAGCGCGTAGGACCTAATATACTTCCTGACCTCCTATCGAAGTTTCAGCCAATAGAAATGTTTCTATAGCATTTCCATAGTCTTTTCGATGGAAAAGTGTCATGCCACCTGACTGTAGTGGGCTTCCTAGATCAGCTTCGCTCGCTCGCTTGATGGAATGTAGATATGGTCCAGACGACACAACAACCCATCCTGAAAATGGAAATTATTGACAACTTTGCGCCCAACATTTGGTAGGTGGTGGTGAAGTCTAGGTCTGTCTCATAGATTTGGGGCCATCTAGAGATCTCATGCCCGCAAGAGTCTGGTGCCGTGGTGAGTGTCACGATTGGCGGTCTACTGAGGCAATCAATGACGTGGCTGGTTCTTTCTGTTTTATACTTGATGTTGAGGTGGACTTGTTTCAAGTATGTGGACCACTTATGATGGGGGTCATTCTATAATTTTCCTTGTGTCTGCATGAAGTGCAGTGGCTTATGATCAGCATGGATGATTGTCTCCTTCCCAAGAATGTAATTTCTCTACTGGCGATAGGATTTCACAATGGCGTACATTTCTTTGTCGTAAGTAGGGTACATACGAACAACATATGATAGTGTATCGCTATGATAGGCCACAGGGTGGCCATGCTGAGTGAGAACAAAGCCCGCAACATAGTCTGAAACATATCTCTCGATCTCAAAGGGTTGCTACATTTATGATAGTGAAATTACTGGGGATGAGCATAAGAGTTGCTTCAAAACATTGAACTCTTGTTGTTGCAACCGGCCCCACACAAATTTCTCCTTACCACCACCCTTGGTTATTTGGCTAAGGGCCCATGTAATATGGGAGAATCCCAACACGAAACTGCAGTAGAAATTGGCAAGGCCTAAGAAGCTCCAAAGCTCAGTGAGTGTGGTTGGGGCTCGCCAGTCACAGATGAATTGCATCTTGGCTGGATCCACATGTACACAATGTTGATCAATGATGTAGCCTAGGTAATGGACTCTGTCCATGCCGAAGAATCATTTTTCCAAGTTGGCTTATAGCTTGTGCTGTCGCAGGGTGTGAAGAACCTATTGAATATGCTGCAAGTGTTCTGCCCAAGTCTTATTGTAAATGAGAATGTCATCGAGATACACCAATACAAAAGTATTGGTGAATGGTTGCAGGATATCGTCCATCATCCTCATGAAAGTGGCTAGATCATTTTTCAAACCAAAGGGCATGACCAACCATTCAAAAATACCTTCCTTTGACTTGAAGGCGGTCTTCCATACATTTGTTTGTTCTATCAGGACCTGGTGGTAGCTAGAATTCAGATCAATCTTACTGATGTATTTGGCCCTTATGAGCTGATCAAGGAGGTCGTCTATTCGGGGAATCAGGTACCAATTTTTTACTGTGATTTTAGTTAGGGCCCGATAATCAATGCACAGTTGCCAGGTTCCATCTTTCATCTATACCAACATGATTGGGATTCCACAAGGTGATGAGTTGGGACGAATGTGCCCCTTATGGAGAAATTCTTGGATCTATTGCTTGATCTCCTCATTCTCTAACAGAGAGTGGTAGTAGACTGGCCCATTGGGTAGCGGTGCACCAGGGGTCATATCGATGGGGTGCTTGACCTGGCAGTGTAGAGGTACCCCAGTCAGTGAGGAGAAGATATCCAAGTATTCTTCCATGACCTTATCTACTTGCTTCTGTTGTGTGGAGAGGTCGTCCGCGGAGATCTTGGATGTGGCTGTGATATTTCACTCAGTTTGAGACTGAATCACGAAGAAGAAAAACTTCCCCATCTGAGAGATGACCTTCCTGCATTTCTTGGCAAAGATCAAGGAAATAGCACTAGGTGGGACTGCCTCGGGTATACTGTACAATTTCTTTTTCAAAGTAATAATAACAGTGCGAAAATGAGACTCATATACAACATGGAATTTCCATAAGTATGGTTGGCCCAAAAGAACATTACAAACTTCAAGAGGGGAAAAATCACACAATACCTTAGCTTTGAAGGGATTGATGTTGTATGAAAGGAAACATTGTTGGATGGCTCAAATTTCGCTTCCTTGGTGGAGCCATCCGATGGTGTAGGGCTGCGAGAGTGGCATTGTCTGTAGGGTAAGTCGCTTGACAACCTCTGCTGAGATGAGGTTCATCTGGATACTACTATCAATGATGAATTGTAGCGAGCTACCCTTCACCCACATCTTTGAATGAAAAAGGCACTCACCTTTCTGTGGCTCGTCTGGTTCACCGAGATAGAGCTTGGTGGTAACAACGGTAGCACTGGGTTCTGCATCAATGATTCATCTCCCCCTTTCTAGTTCTGATTCAGATTTGGAACCTGCATCTGATTAAGAGGCTTTCATCTCAGCCACCAATTACTTCTTTGAGCAGGAATGAACAGTGTTATGCCAGGGGCTCTTATGGAAGTCACACCACTTCGCGATATATTTATTTGTCTTTCCGGTGTCCTTCTTTGCTTGTGGCCTAGACTAGTTGTGCTGAGGTGGTCCATATTTCCTATGTCCTTTGTTCTGCTGGTTGGGGCCACCTTTTTCTGGATTTTTTTGTGTGGGGTTCCCAGGCCCAAATTGTCGTGTGTTTTGTGTAAGCTTCTACTCGATTTTTACGGCATATCGGTAGGCCGCACCCAAGGATGAGATGTCTAGAAACTCCATTTCATCTTGGATGTATATATGCAGACCACCACGATACTTGAGCACCATATGTTTCTCAGAATCTTTGATACCCAACTTGGTGCGCAAGGTATGGAAGATATTTGTGAACTCAGGCACTGCTTGGTCTCTTTCCTGCCGTAGTGTGGTCCATTTTGTGTACAGGTTGTCATAACTTCCAACAAGGTAGTATTGTTCCTAATAACATCCTTGAAGTACTCCTAAGTGACTGCTACTTTAAATAATGAGGCTTCCTATGTTTCCTTTTGCTTGGAGAAATTTCCCACCAATATTTGACATGAGGAATGAATTTGAGGAGCTCAAAAGTAATCTTTTCTCTATTCAAGAAGTTATGGACAAAGAAATACCCTTCTAGCAGATTCAACCATTTTTCTACAGCATTTGTGTCTATATGACCTTCAAATATAGGAATATCGAAGTTGATTTGTACCTTAAAGGGGGCGGTTCCTCCGTTTGAGGAATATGTGTTGCCTCTTGGTAGCTGCCAAAGGATATGCGCAAAACTATCCATCATCTCATTCCTCTATTGTATGAGGGATTCCTCGAGAAAATTTTTGAAGGGATCTCCTATCCCGTCATCTTTATTTTCTCCTACCATGAGAGGTTGCTTAGGCATGCGAGAGATTTTGTCCTCAAGAGAAACAAGCTCGAGACCCAATTCTTTGTACCTTGACCTCATTGGGGATGTGCATTAAGAACGACAAGGAGAAGACCGCTCTGATACCACTGATCTAGATTTTATGAGAAGAACAAAATGAATATAGATTATTATCAAAATACGCTTAACACAAAATAACATATAGACAGTAAAACTGGTTTCTATTCAATAAGGAAATAAGCTGAAACTGTAAAATGCAGCGGGAAATAATCTTGCTAGAATGCTGGTGTCTTATCTATGAGAAGAGATGTGACGGTTGCGCCCATTCGTAAGAATATGACTACAATGAGGCTATGAAGGCCTTTTTACAATAAATATGAATGCCAAAACCATAGACATCCAAAATACTAACCCTAGGAGATGAAGTGCCAAAATTCATGTGGGCTCTGTTGGGGTAAGTTAGTACATGAACTTCCCGGGGTCGTAACTTTTGCATACGATCTCCATTTCAGGTGCACGATATCCCATTGGAAAGGTCTAACCGAGAAGAACGATTTTGGATTGGCCTAGGTTAGTGCCTTGGGAAATCACCTAGGCCCCAAATCCCCCAAAAATGTCATTTAGGGCCTCAAAATGGGCCCAGAAGTTTGGAACCCGGAAAACTGCCAAGGTAGAAAACTATTTTTCGAGCCAATGGAATAGGTGGGTGGCCACTGATATCCACCTGGATCAGTTTCCTAGGTGGACCATTTTTAATTCATGTGAAAAGTATGAGTCGGATAGGGGAAATACTTTTGGGCATGGGATTTTCTTGACATACAAGGGCTCATATTGTCTCATTTATGGGTGCCTTTGTAGAGGGCATGCTACCCTTCGTCTGTGATGCATGATTTTTCCAAGCCCTTTTTCCATTTAATTTATTAGAGTTTTCGGTTCAAGCTAAAGTGGTACTTCTACCTAAGCATGAAAAAAATTGCCCACCTTAACTCTACCCTGGTCACACTGTCCTTCCCCAAGTTGAAGACGATTTGTAGGACTTCTACGTAATCATGAAAAAAAATTCCCACACACACTCTATCTTGGTTGGTATGTTCAATTAGTTATTTGTTTTATGGGTCTCTCAATTTTTCATGAGAGACATTTCATTTCTCTTGGGATCCCTAGGTTATCATATGGAAGGTTTATGATTCACTTTTATCTTTTTCGAGCTATAAGCCTTTGGGACTTTAGCCCCTTCTTCCCATGAAATTAGGTGCAATCCCTTCTTAGGTCAATGTGGACCAAAAAAAAAAAAGATGGGGAAACAAAGGGAAAGAAACATGGAAAGTGGAAAGTATATGTGGGAGCGATATGATGACTCATCAAGGAGACCCCCTAGTAGCAACGCTTTCCCCAAGGGTGACCACTTACTAAAACACAATGTCAACCACCAAGGTGAAATAGGGAAAACATCATAATTTCCAAGCAAATGTTTTCAAAATAAAGGAAGAACTGTTTGCATCATATTCAAATGATTCATTTATTAAAATGAAGCTTACCACAATACCAGACTCATTACCTCATTGATCAAGACCGGGTATCCTCTGTGAGCCAAGTTGGTGTGGTGAATGGTGCAACCATCGATCTCATGGTGATGGGTGGCGTGATGTGTGGTTTTTTCTGGTGGTCTGTCTCTCAATACTGCATGTATGCAACCTGAGGGAATTGAGACATCATGTCCTTAGTTATCCCTAGAAATGGGGGATAACATAACCAAAAAATCTTCCATTTTCGAACACTCTTCCAATACCAAACACATGATTTTCTTTGACCCATTAAAAATTTTAGCTAGAGATCCTCATTACTCTACCTGCCTCATCAGAGAAGCCATATAAATTGAGAAACACCCTAATAATATCAATAACGAATATTGTTTCCAACTTATCCAGTCTTGGGATCCACTTATTAACCTCTTACATAACCTCCAACACTAAATCATTTCGTTTTCTTCCTTTTCATCTCTTTCTACAAGACAACCTATTTACAACACTACCATTCTTTTCCATAGCTAATTTATTTAATTTAATTATTACCTCCATCAAACTTGTATTTATCTCATTACATCATTCTAATAATAGCTAGCCACCTTATTATTCTCATCTTTCTATTCCCTGATGATGAGTAGTGAACTGATTGAAACGTCGGAAATTTAAAAACTCTCTTACGCGGTCTAAATCCAAAAAATAATTATGGATGAGTAGCAACATATTATTGTCTAAACAAACATCTACTTATTTTTGTGTCCCAGACATGCACATGTTCATTGAGTGTAGTTCAAAGTGTGGAGATAAAAATTAAGTTTACCCATCACTATAAGAAGGTGAAATTGGATGCCAAGATCAAAGGATTTGGAAAAAACTAGGTGATGATCTTATTGGGAGGAATTGAGGAATGATTATAGCATATATTTTATTTAAATGGTATATCCATGATGGTGTGTGCATGATGAGAAAATCTATGAACTATCCCTAACATCTAGTTTAGGGAAGCATTGTTAATTCAATAGAGGAATTCATGGGGACTTCATACTTTGGTCTAGTTATTACTATATTTATTCTTTGCATATGCATTGGAGTTTCATCCCTTGCAAACATCAACAATGATTATCTAGAAAACCCATTCGACTTTGACATCCATGGGGTCTTTATTATATCCAGTTTTCACCATTTCTATTATTTGTAGAATTGAAAATTTTGTCTGTAGCATCACAAAACTTGATCGGAGCTTCATATAGTCTTATATGTATTTTGGTTTTCTTTTGTGGATACCATTCTCAATACATTGAAATAACATTTGGGAAACATGATGCCACAAAATTGGAGCTGTTTTGATCCTTGTGGTTCCCAATAAGTTGAGTTCATCTACACAAATCCATCAAAATAAATTCATTGTTAGCATCCCCTTATCAACTTTGTGATTGTTATTTATGTAACAACCTTAGTTATAAGCTGTTTTCACATGTTTGAGATTGTGTTTCATATTTATCTTCTTTTTCATGGGTGGATCTTCTACCAATAAGGGGATACCTCATTAAATGTATAAAACCCATAAAGGTATTTGGTCTGGACTTGAATACCCATTGTGCCTATCCATGATTGCAACTTCCCATACAAATACATAGGTTGAATGTCTATCAATAATCTGGGTACCTTGTTGAATTCCCAAAGTCTCACATTTTGATTAACAACCAATATCCACATTAATTGGCGTCTAGAGTTCTGCTATAAAGGGTTTGTCACAAACTTAATTATCTTGTACATGACACTATCAACCATGGGGCTTCGGGTAAATATTCCACACAATATTGGTTATCTTACTGAGCTTCAAACACTGGAAGTCACTTAATTTGTTTATGTCTTATAGAATAGATATATGAATGAGTAATGGCAATGATTGTTATAGACTATTGTTAGGCACTGTAGAGAATTATCATGCAACTAGCAATTGATTGTACTGCTTCCATGAACCCTAGAAAGCTTGACTAACCTTAAAAAATTCTAAGTGCACTAACCTAACTAATCATCAAGTATGGAATCACTGGCACAAATGTAGGTTGGAATTCTCTTTAATATCAATAGATGAAAACATTTCCAATCAATTTGCAATAAAAAAAAAAATTGAGGCATACTCAAGGTTCTGATCGACTGTAATTTTAGTGGGATCATCCCAGATGGATTGGGAAAATTGGTTAATCTTGAATTTTTGTAAGATTATCGTGGACCATAACAATTCTTTATGTTCTGGATTTTATAGTAGTTAAACATAATAGATTTAGATGCTAATTCTAAACATATTTTGTTCTAACAATGCTTTGAATTCCAATCAATTTAGTTATTCAATACCTTACACATTGGGTGATTTAGTTAATGTCACTTGGATATATTTGTTGGAAAATAATCTCACTAGAACTCTTGTGGTCTCAAATGCAAGCCAACCTAGATAAGACAAACTCCTCGTTGCACAATACTTGTAATAAAGATGGAATGCTGATAGTTTATTTATGTTCCCATGAATGCATGAATTACTGATGGATTTCTTTTTGTTGCAAGCCAAGACTCATTCGACTTCAAATTTTAGGGCATACAAAATAAGAAAAAGTCAAAGCCTGCACAAATACAGACAAAAAAGGTGGAGAAAACTAGTGGAGCGTGAAATGTTTGACAACTGGATTTGTATAGGTACAAGGTGGTTTGGACGACAAGTTTTGAGCTATTGATAGGTTTTGGGAAATAACTGCCCCTATATATATATGCCTTGGGCATAACAAGTTTGTTGGGGATGGGTTTGTGTTTTTAAGAGAGGTTTTATGACATATGCATAAATCATATTTAAAACATTAAAGTAACAAGTTCTTTGTTAAAATCCTTTCATATTTATAAAAAATTGAATATAAAACTTATCACTTCAATATTCCTATCCATACAAATAGAATGTGTTATCAACATGAAAATTTAAACTTGAATTGTCCACTTTCTTATTACAAATAATTTTACAGTCCATGTTCCTATAAATTAAGGTAAGAAACATACATCCAACACTTTAGCAGTAAATATACATGGTATGCATAACAATTGTTACTATGGAGTCTTTCCAAATTTGGACATATTCAGTTCTTAGTTTTATTGTATGCACATATTGTTGGAACATCAATTCATGATGGTTCATCACACTTCTTTTGGAATCAATTGGTCAGGCGATAGACCTACATATAGAAGCAGTTGGTCAGGTGATTGAACATATCTCTACATTAGTCAGTCGAGTAGTCGACACGTCTGTCTATCGGACAATTGACCAACAGTCGAAGATAGTTAGCTAGTGGATTGACTAGATGAGAAATCAACTACGAGTAATATGCATGGATGGTCAGGTACAACATCCTTGTTGAGCCAACTAGACAATGCATATTTGAAAGAGTCAACTCTAACAAATGACAGTTATATGTGGACAAGATCCTCTCAATTTCATGAAAGTTGGTTAGATCTTGAAGCTATAAATAACATACCTCATGGGTCATTATCATCAAGTGATCAACTGATATCATTGTTGTGGACAAGATGTCCAATATTCATTGTGATGTTTTGATCATAGTGTGTTGTTATCAAGTGTTGTAATGGTGTATTTAGGCAACACCTTTGTCTTTGAAATTTTATCCCCTCGTTGATTATCTACAAAATTGTATGTCTGTTTCGTAACAGGTTCCACCCTATTCCCAAACATGGTATCATAGTTGATGCTTTGAAACCTGACCTATTATCCACAAACCTTGTTGAGTCTGAGTTTTTGTGTGATTGACTCTGGGATGATGGTTTTCTAGTTGGAACTTATTGAAATAGGACATTTCTTTCTAGATATCGGAGATGGCTTCAGATATTGATCTTGTAATTTTGAACAAATCAAATTATGTAGTATCGACACCAGACATGGAAACCCTATTGAATACTAAATGATTGTGGAAGTTTACAAAGACTGTGATTCCAGATCCAACAGATGATCATGAAAATTTGTTGTTCATGGGAAGAAGGATGAGGCTATGAGAGTCATCATGACCTATATCTTGTGGGAGATTCATTTTCACCTAAGTGGAATCGAATTCCCTCATCAAGTCTAGAAGAATATGAAGTCGTTGTTCAATAGAGTTGATGAAATCCACATCATGCAGTTGGATAAAGAGTTGATATCTCTCGATCCTCATTCTTTTGACACAATAAAGGACTATTTGACATGTGTTAAGGAAATCCAGATGAAATTGTAAAATTTGGAAAGAATTATTAGAAGAAAGATGGACAACTCATCGAGCTGGTCTTGATGAATTTGAGAACACCATTCAATGTGTTTGTTTCAACTTTATACACCAAATGGTAGGCATGCAAGGAATATGGTAATGACTACAACTTTGAATCTTTTTGTGGTCTTTTGATTACTGATCAACATAGACTGCTTGAAGAATGTAATCTTGGTGGTAAACATCAAGCTCACTTGCTCAAGGGAAATAGAAAGTCGAATAATAGGGAAAGAGTACAGTTTGATACATCTACAAAGCTACCTCGGTGTCACAATCAGAAACCTAAATGGAAAATAGATGCACCCCATCAAAGTTGAAAGAAGAAGGCATGTCAACACTCTGGAAAAACTAGACATGCGGAGAATTTTTTCTACAAGAAGAGAGAGGATTTAGAGGAGAAGGTTAAATGCATTGAAGGAGATGTGTCCATTATTTGTCGACCCACTGATAATTTTACCTTACAAGTCGAAACTTTTCAATCCTTGTTGTCTCATTCTGCATAGAATGAAGGGGTATTCAAATCTAGGCGCAATCATCATATGGCTAAGGATGATTCCTTGTTCACATCCTTGAATAAAACCGAGGAGAGGAAGATTATGTTGTTGACGATTTTTATCTCAATATTGTTGGTTGGAGTGTTGTTTCATGTTGACATGGGATAATTGTCGATGTTTATCATGTACAAAATCTCAGTGCCAATATATTGTTTGTTGCTCAATTAACATAGACAGATAATATTGTATAATTTTGGCCAGATTGGTTCTTTGTTTGATATTTGAAGAAAGCTCAATCGATTTTCGCCAGAGGGTTTCTTGACCCGAAGGATATTTTGTATAAATTCTATTACATTACTCGACCCAACAATGAACCAAATTATCTTGTTTCTCACACTAATGAGTGAAGTCGAACTTGGCATGAAAGACTCATAAACCTAAGTTTTCAAAGTTTGTAGTCGATGGTAACTTAGAATATGGTTGTTGTTATACCTAAAGTGTTTCCGCTTGAATGATTATGTAAAGGTTGTGTGCTTGGAAAGAATCAACATGAACCTTTTGACTCTATCAAAGCGTGGTGAGAACATAACCAATTGGATCTAGTTCATAGTGATGTTTGTTGCATTAATATAGCTTCCCTTGCAAGTGCAAGGTATATCTTAACTTTCATTTATGATCTCTTTCTTTTAAATTGGGTCTATTTTATGAAGATAAGAATCTTGTCTTTGAAAACTTCAAAGAATTTAGAGCCTTTGTTGAAAAGCATTGTGGTCGACCCATCAAGTGCCTGAGATCAGAAGACTTTGGTGAGTATGTAAATTGACTTTTTGAAGAATACCTAGTTTGATCTAGTATTGACTAGCAACGATTGGTTCCTTACACACCTTAGAAAAATGGCATCACAGAATGAAAAAATTGAATGTTAGTTGAAATGGATAGATTTCTTTTGTGGGCCAAAGATCTACCTCCTTGATTCTAGGATAAAGATGTATATTGTGAAAATTATCTGCTCAATCATATCTCGACTCAATGTTTTCCTTCTGTGACTCTAGTTGAACAATGGTGTGGAAACAAGCCTTTAGTCGACCACCTTCATGTGTTTGGATTTGTTACCTAGGATCATATTTCCTATGATTGCAGAAATAAGTTGTATGTAAAGAGTCATGCTTGCATCATGATGGGATACTTTGAAGAGTCCAAGGCATATTGACTGTTTGATATTGTCAAGCAACAAATAATTATCAGAAGAAATGTGTGGTTTGATGAGAAGTATTCTGGCATCAAGTTGTTGAATTCCTATTCTGGATTACTACAGGATGATCACTTTGATGTTGTTTCTGAATTTGGATCTCCTATTCCATTTTCGGTCCTTTGACTGGACACTTGAATTATGTTCTTGTTTAAACTAGAATGTCAACCTCTGATTCAATTAGTCTGTCGATATCTGTTTTGCCTGGTCCTCCATCTCCGTCGACTAAAGTTTTTTTGATTTTTTATCGACCTTATACAATGAACATTAGTTTAAGTTTACCTATTTCTTGTCTGCCCAGAGGGGCTGCCAAGAAAATTGAAGCTAATCGACCTAATGTTGGGGATATTTCCTCTGGATGCAAAATTCGAAGTCAAAAGCAACATACCAACGTTGTATTGCTAACTCGTGTACTTGAAACTTATTATCTTGTTTCCTACTCAAATTCTCAAGGATGACCTGAATGGGAACATGATATGTAAACATAAATTGATTCTTTGTCGAAAAATAACACTTGGGCCTTAGTTCCCCGATCACAAGTAAATAATATTGTGAAGTGTCGATAGGTCTATAGGACCAAATTTACCTCTGAAGGTATTTTTGAGTGACATAAATCTCGCTTGGATAGAAAGGGATTTTCTCAATAAGAAGGTATAGACTACATTGAGACCTTTTCCCCTATTGCAAAGATGAACGATGTTCAATTGATTATTTCCCTTGTTGCTCATTTTGGATGGAAAATCCATTAGATGGATGTGAAGAGTGATTTTATTCATGGATACCTATCTGAGGAAATTTTCATGGAATAGTGATGCAGGAGCATCTACATCAACATTTAAAGAGGAGGATGAGCTGGAGAAAAACACATCAACCAACACATTTATGGATTTGTTTTGGACTACACAAAGAAGAGCGCACCTTTTTGAATTTGAAATTTTACGAAAAGAGATGTAATTAATGATTGGAGGCTGAGTCCATCCCCAAATATCCTCTCAGATCAATATCACTTTAACATAAAGGCTATATTGTGTAGAGGTTGTGCATCAGCCCTTATCTTATTTGTAAATGCTATTAACTTCTTAGTCCTTAGTAGGTGTATTCATAAATCCTGATTGGATAGCATTAGGTTGTTGCGGGTAAATGATTGATGAATCACCCCTTGTATATATATTTGTATCTTATGCCCAAAGAAGGTTGTTGTTGTTATTGTTGTTTTTGCTCATTTGTAAAGGTTGATGCTCATTTTGTAATAGTTGTTAGCAAGAGAAGGAGAGAGCTATTGTTGTTGAGAGCCAGAGAGCATTGTATGAGTTGTTGAAGGAGCAATGGAGGACTGCCTATATCTATGTATTTTATCATTTGAATGAGTAAAATAGAGGAGCTTTAGTCCGAATGTTTGGTTTTGTTGTTATTGTGTTTATCTTAATGAATGGTAGGATTTATGTTCATTTAAATTATCTGTTTTTACTTATTATCGTTCTTGTGAATGTATTTTGTGGTTAAATACATGAATCTATAGAGTTAGAATAAGTTTCAATTGATTCTCTTCTTAGAGCTCGTGCAAGGAGTTCACATTGTCTGCAAGGAGTGTGTTGACAGAGTTAAGTTTAACTTAGAGAAGCTTAGGAGAGATAACATTGAATCTTCGATAGCAGTAGTGAAAAAAAAGCACAGAGCCATGCAAGGAGTGTGCATGCCAAGTCGTTCCTAGAATCTTGGTTAAGGGGAGAACAATTAAGTGTTGTAGAGTTCCAAGATCGCAAAACTTGGAGGAATAAGCTCAAAAGAGATAGTGATCTGAGTCTTTGAGGATAAAATGCCTAGAAATTTTTCTATGTTCAAACATCTAAAAGTTCAAAGGGAGCACACTGAGGACAGACAGAGGTCTCACATACCTTGGGAAGTTAAGCTCGGGAGGGCCAACGAGCATAATTCCTCCAAGGGGAAGATTTCAAGAAAATATATGGTGGAGACCTTGCGGGATATCCTCAGGAAGTTGACGGCTGTCAGATCTAAGATAGTTGCGCGAAGGATAAAATTTAGGATCCTTCGACACTTATTGTATTTAGAGGATTAGAGAGTGTAAAGGAGATGAGATCTCAGAATTCCCAAAGGAATGAAGCGATCGTGACCATCCATTCCCCAGTGGACAAATGTCAACAAATATGGAGGTCTGGGAGACCAGAGCTCTAGGAGAATTTGTGAGGAGCAAAGGGTCATTCCACTAAAGTCCCGAAGCTGAAGTGCAAGGGTGAATCTAGATCATTGAATCTAGGGAGGACACATGGCATAGATATATGTGTTCGAAGGAGAGTCACTCTGAGAGAAATCTTGTGCAAGGGTGGAAGAGCTCTCGAAGTCCCGAATTGGGTGGGGTTCAAGTGTTCAGTCCCAGGTCATAGCTCATGGTTGAGTGAAGGAGAGGTGCCTAGTGGAGGGAGCTAGTGCCTATTGTTTAAAATTTTTTTCTTTCGGTAAAAAGTGCCAGGAAAGTGCTCGTTGGTTTCAGAGAACATGCACGAAGAAATAAGGAGGGCCTGTGAAAGCTAAAATTGGGGTTCAATAAGAGCCTAAGAGTCGATATGAATTTGAAATTGATAGATCCTTGACTAGGAGGTGGATCAAACCTTGGTAGAGGAATGGGGTTTGCATCAAGTGGTATCAAAGCCATAATTTAAGCTCTGTATGAAAAAATATTAGCGCCATGCTACCAAGAAGATGCGGGGACAGACCTGTAGCAAATCTAGTAATGAAGGAGGAAATGGGGAGACTCCGTGCAAGGCTAGATGCCATGGAAACTGAACATAGGAGAGCCCTAGATGGAGGTGACATCAGTGAGGATGAAAGTTAAGAGATGGAGGCTGAAGGAGTTGTAGGAGAATATGTTGCAGAAGAAGGCTTGCTAAAAGCTATTGTAAAATTGGGAGCAAGAGCAAAAATAGAGATCCCAATGTATGAAGGAAATTTACATCTGGAAGAATTGTTGGATTGGATAAGAGAAATGGACAAATACTTCGACTATGAGGAGGTCGATGATGAGAAGAAGGTAAAACATGTTGTCACATGGATAAAAGGGCATGCAACAATGTGGTGGGATGAATTGCAGGCTGATAGAAGAAGCAAAGGTAAAAATAAAATTAAAATCTAGGAAAGAATGGTAGCCAAGATAAAGGCTAAATTCATACCCAAAGATTATCGAATAAATATGTTCAGGAGACTAAAAAACCTGATACAAAAGGGTTTGACAGTAAAAGAGTATACAAAAGAGTTCTATAGGGTGAACATTAGAGCTGGTCACCGTGAAAGTGATGAAGAGAAGGCTTCCAGATAGATTAATGGCATGAGATATGAAATCCAGGATGAAATCAACATGGTGACTATGAGGACAGTTAAAGATGCTTATCAGGATGACCTAAAAGAAGAAGAGAATTTGGCCAAAAAACAAAGCCAATGAGGAAGAGGAAAATGCCCACACAGAGGTAAGGGAGTTGTCCATGACAAGTCCTAGAAACCCAAGGCTGAAACTGAAAAACCCCACAGTCATACAGAAAGGGGAGGAAACTCCAAACAAAGATAGTATGGTGGAAGGAATTATTTTCCTCGAGGAAGAGGAAGAGGAAGAGGAGGAGAGATAATAGTCTATGTTTGTGGAAGGACATGGCATATGTCTTGGGAATGATCCAAGAAAAATAAAGAAGGAGGATAATATCACATTTCTGAAGCGAATAAAAGGAATGTTGAGGCATAATATGTTGAAGATGGAAGATCCCTGATGATGAAGAAAATTCCGTTGAAACTAGAGAAGGAGGTGGAAGCACTAGTATAGAGGAACTCTTTGTTTAGGACTGCTTGCAGGACCAAGGACATAGTTTGCAAAGTGATTATAGATAGTGGAAGCATTGACAATTTAGTATCCACAAAGATGCTGGAAAAGATGGAGCCGAAGACTACTACACATCCAAATCCATATAAATTTTCATGGTTGCAAAAAGGACACCAGGTAATGGTAAGTAAACAATTCCAAGTTGAATTTAAAATAGGAGGATACAAAGATGAAATTATATGTGATGTAATTCTTATGGATGTATGCCATGTTTTATTGGGAAGACCATGGCAGTTTGACAGAAATGTCATACATCATCGGAGGAAAAACACCTACACCCTAGAGAAGAATGGTAGGACACACACGTTGCTTCCAGTAGAAGATAAGAAGGTGAAGGAATAAGCCAACCCAAGAATACTTCTCATGAGTGGGAAGGATATTTTGAATGAATTCAAGAGGGAGCAGGAGATGCAGTTTGCAGTGGTGAGAAATACTAGAGTCATCCTTACAATTACTATTGTGGATGATCTGCCTAAAGAAATTCAAGAGCTACTGGAAACTTTTGTTGTTATAGTAGTGGACGGGTTAACTTGCTCATTTCCACCCATTAGGAGCATCAGTCATCAAATTGATCTTATTCCAGGAGAAAGCTTGCCAAATAAAGCAACATATATATTGACACCTCAAGACAATGAAGAGGTCAAGAATCGGGTTCAAGATTTTTTGGAGAAGGGTTTAGTCAGATAAATCTTAAGCCCATGCTTTGTACCAACTGTATTGATTCCTAAGAAGGATGGAGGATGGAGAATGTGTACAGACTCCAGAGCCATCAATAAGATTAGTATCATGTACAAATTTCCTTTACCCAGGATGGATGACTTGATGGATTTTTTAAGTGGAGCGAGCTATTTTTCAAAGATAGATCTAAAATGTGGTTATCATCGGATAAGGATGAGAGAGGGAGATGAATGGAAAACAACATTCAAGACAAATGGAGGTTTTTATGAGTGGATTGTTATGCCATTTGGCTTAACAAATGCCCCAAGTACATTCATGAGGTTGATGAATGAATTACTCAAGGACTTCATGGATAAATTTGTCATTGTATATCTAGATAATATACTAGTCTTCAGTAAAATTGAGGAGGAGCACTTGAGACACTTGAAATTAGTGATGAGAAGGTTGCAGCAAGAGAAGTTGCTGATAAATTTAAAGAAGTCACCTTTTATGAAGATATAACTCATATATTTGGGGTTTTTGATCTCTTCCAATGAGCTGAAGATGGATCCAGAAAAGGTGAGAGCTATCAGAGATTGGCCATCACCAAGGAGTATATTTGAGGTAACGAGTTTCCATGGATTAAAAAGTTTGTATAGGAAATTCATTAGAATTTTTAGTGGTATGTGTGCACCAATATTAGACACTATGAAGAAGAAACAAAAATATTTTAAGTGGACAGAAGAGGCTGAGAAGAGCTTTAGGATGTTGAAGGATAAGATCAGAGAACAACCAATTCTAGTTTTGCCAGATTTTGGAAAGAGATTTCAGGTAAGGTGTGATGCTAATGGAGTAGCAATTGGAGTAGTCTTGAGTTAGGATAATAGACCTGTAACATATTTCAGTGTGAAGTTGAATGTTACCAAGAAAAAGTACTCCACATATGAGAAATAATTATATGCAGTGATTCAAGCCTTGAAAATGGAGGCATTATCTTATTCCCAAGGAGTTTGTGATATATAGTGATAATCAAGCTCTACAGTTCATTACCAGGCAAGAGAAGTTGAATTAGAGGCATGAAAAGTGGGTGGAATTTATGCAGAATTTCACTTTTGTTGTCAAACATATTTTTGGTAGTGAAAATAAAGTTGTAGATTCTTTGAGTAGGAGGTGTTTGATTATGCAGGAATTCAAAGTGGAAACCGTAGGGTTTGAACAATTTAAGGAAATGTATGGTGAAGATGCAGACTTCAAAGAAGATTATGAAGTCTGTGAAAATCCTTTACTAAGGGATAAGATCCCATGGATGGAATATTTTATTTAGGATGGACTATTGTTCAAAAGAAGCCAGGTGTGCATACCAAAATGCTCAATGAGAGATAATATACTGAAACAAAAACATAGTGGAGGCCTAGCAGTACATTTTGGCCATGATAAAACATTCGCACAGTTGAGTAGATCATACTATTGGCCAGGTATGAGATCTGAAGTGAAGAAATTTGTGAAAAAATGCATAATTTGTCAGTATGCAAAAAGAAGACAACAAAAAACTGGTCTTTATCAATGATTTCCTATTCTGGTTAGGCCTTGGGATGCTATAAGCATGGATTTTGTGTTGGGATTACCACCCCCAGAGGGGAAGTGATTCCATATTTGTGGTAGTTGAATTTTTTTCCAAAATGGCACACTTTGTACCATGCCAAAAGACAAATGATGCTACACACATAACCAGTCTGTTTTTCAAATAAGTTGTAAGACTACATGGTTTTCCCAGGAGAATTGTCTCAGATAAGGAAACCAAATTTATTGGTCATTTCTGGAGAACGCTGTGGAAGAATATTGGGAAATTGTTTTCCTTCAGTTCAACATATCACCCTTATATAGATGGATGGACTGAGGTAGTAAACATAAGTTTAGGGAATTTGTTGAGGATCTTAGTCACAAAGAATAACATCCAATGGGATTAGGTTCTGCCACAAGCATAATTTTCATACAATGATTCACCAAATAGGATTACATGGAGAAGTCCATTCCAGATTGTGTATGGATTGTACCCAAGAAGAATATTGGAACTAAGGAATTTGGGATAGAATGAATTCAGAAGTGCAAGAGTAGAAGATTTTGCTGCAGAGATGCAACATCTTCATGGTGATATCTAGGAGTAGCTGCAAGACAAAAACAAAAAGGACAAGGACATAGTTGATCAACATAGGAGAGAGATTCAACTTGAAGTGGGAGAAACAAATTCCTATAGAAGAGAAGCTCCTGATGGAGAATATCTTATATCAGAGGATTGGAAAAAGGACCTGAAGAAAGACTTACTTTGAATATCTGGTTAAGTGGAAAGGCCATCCAAAAGAAGATGTCAGCTGGGTACATGAAGAAGACATTTTGAAGCAAGGAAAGATGGTGCAGGATCTCATGGACATGATTCCATGAATATTTGGCCAGAGGAGTATGATGTAGGAGCATCTACATCAACATTTAAAGAGGAGGACAGGTTGGATAATAGCACATCAACCAACACATTTATGGAGCTGATTTGGAATACACAAAGGAGAGCGTACCTTTTTGAATTTGAGATTTTATGAAAAGAAATGTAATTAATGATTGGAGGCTGAGGCCATCCCCAAATATCCTCTTGGATAAATGTCACTTTAATGTAAAGGCTATATTGTATAGAGGTTGCACATCATCCCTTATCTTATTTGTAAATGCTATTAAATTCTTAGTCCTTAGTAGGTGGATTCATAAATCCTGATAGGATAACATTAGGTTGTTGGGGGGAAATTCTTGATGAATCACCCCTTGTATATATATATATATATGTATCATATGCCCAAAGAAGGTTGTTGTTGTCACTCATTTGTAAAGGATGTTGCTCATTTTGTAATAGTTGTTAGCGAGAGAAGGAGAGAGTTGTTGTTGTTGAGATCCAGAGAGCATTGTATGAGTTGTTGAAGGAGCAATGGAGGACTACCTGTATCTATGTATTTTAACATTTGAATGAGTAAAACAGAGGATATTTAATCCCAATGTTTTGTGTTGTTGTTACTATGTTTATCTGAATGAATGGTAGGCTTTTCTATTCATTTAAATTCTCCGTTTTTACTTATTCTTGTTCTTGTGAATGTATTTTGTGGTTAAATACACAAATTTGTAGAGTTAGAATAAGTTTCAATTGTTTGTATTATGAGAGCTCATACAAGGAGTGCACATTTTCCACAAGGAGTGCATTGATAGAGTTAAGTTTAACTCAGAGAAGCTTAGGAGAGATAACGTTGAATCTTCGATAGCATTAGTGCAAAGAAAGCACGGATCCATGCAAGGAGTGTGCAGGTCGATTTTTTCCCAGAATCTTGGTTAAGGGGAGAAAAAACAAGTGTTGCAGAGTTCCATGGTCGCAAGGTGTGCGCCCAAGGTTTTAAAACCTTGGAGGAACAAGATCAGAAGAGATAGTTATCTGAGTCTTTGAGGAGAAAAGACTTAGAAAGTTTTCTAAGTTCGAATGCCTAAAATTTCAAAGGGAGTGCACTGAGGGAAGACAAAGGTCTAACATACCTTGGTAAGTTAATCTGAAGAGGTCCAGTGACCATAATTACTCCAAGGGGAAGAGTTCAAGAAAATCTATGGTGGAGACCTAGTAGGATATCGCCAGGAAGATGACGACCGTCAGATCTGAGATAGTTGCATGAAGGATAACCTTCAAGATCCTTGGGCACATAGTGTATTCAAAGGCTTACAGAGTGTAAAGGAGTCAGGATCACCGAAGTGTCGAAGGAGAGAAGCGATCGTGACCGCCCATTATATGGTGGACAAGTGTCAAAATATTTAGAGGTCTGAGAGACTAGATCTTCGAGAGAATTTGTGAGGACCTAGTGCAAGGGTGAATATGGATCGTTGAGTCCAGGGAGGACATGTGGTAGAGATACGTGTGTTCGGAGGAGAGTCACACTGAGAGAAATATTGTGCAAGGGTGGAAGAGATCCTGAATTTTCAAATTGGGCGGGGTCTAAGGGTCAAGTCCCAGGTCATAACCCATGGTCAAGTGAAGGAGAGGGGCCTATCAGAGGGAGCTAGCACCTGTCATTTAAAAAAAATTATTCAGAGAAAAAGCACCAGGAAAATCACATGCGGGTTTCAAAGAACCTACACGAAGAACTAAAGAGGGTCTGTGTAAGATAAAATTGGGGTTCAAGAAGAGCCTAAGAGTCGATCTGACTCCGAAATTGATCGATCCTTGATCAGGAGGTCGAGCAGACCCTGGGAGAGGTAGGGGGTTTGCATCAAATAGCCTCTTAGTTTTGTGATAGTTTTTAAGTTGGTTTCTTGACTCAATAAGTCACTTTATGGTTTGAAGCAAGATCCTTGATCTTGATATGCTAAGATCGATAGTTTCTTTCTTCAATTCAGTTTCAAACATTGTGAATCTGATCACAACTTGCATGTACTCCATAAGAATGGAGACATTTTTATTGTTGTTGTATATGTTGATGACATTGTCATTACTGGAAATAATAATTTGATATCATTCTTAGATTGAAGAAACAACTTGATGACTCCTTTGACATGAAAAATATTGACTCTGCATTATTTTTTGGATCTTCAAGTATTACCACTGTGTGATAGTTTTTTCATTTCTAATTGAAAGCCTTATGCTACTCCTTTTCAAACTGGAGTAAATCTCACCAAAACGTTTCAAACTCTCATATTCGATGCTACACTTTATCGAAAATTGTTCAGTGGTATTATATTTTATCTTACTCATAGTCAACCTGACATTTCCTTTGTTGTTAGTGTGGTTTCTTGGTGTATGTAGGACCCCAGAGAAAGACACTAGAAATATGTCAAATGAATTGTCAAGGGTACCGCTCATTTTGGTATCAAGTCTTGTCGAATTTCAGATTCATTGGTCGACTTCACCGACTCCAATTGGGTTGGAGACAATGATGATCAGAAGTCCACTTATGGCTATGTGTTTCACCTCAGCACTAGACCATTGGTGTGGTCGTGCAAGAAACAAAAGGTCATCTCCTTATCGACTACCGAAGAAGAATATCATGGAACCGTTCAATAAAGTACTGAAGCAATCTAGATCCGCCAAATTTTGGGTGAACTTGGATTTCCTGTTCGAACTTCAACTAAAATCTATTGTGGCAATTAGAGTTCCATTCAAGTTGTAGAAAATTCTGTTGCCCACAGTAAGGTTAAGCATGTTGAGCTCCATGCTCACTATTTGAGACAGTTGATTCATGAGAATGTTGTCTCTCTTGAATATTGTAGAACAAATGATTAGTTTGTTGATATCTTCACTAAACCTTTATATGAAGCTAGATTTATCAAGATCCATACAGTTCTTGGGATTCAAGAAGTTGCAATTATGCGGGGGTGTCATGATGACATAACTTCACCTCCTAAATATCTAT
>ML779720.1:422050-449607 GCA_009831015.1 Picea engelmannii | reverse complement strand
AGTCGAGCATTCAAACTACATATGGAAGTCGCCGGTCGGGCAATCAATAAGATCTCTACATTAGTTAGTTGAGTAGTCAACAAGTATGTTGGTTGGAAAATTGACCAATAGTTAAATATAGTCAGTCTGTGGATCAAATAGTTGAGAAACTGACTACGAGTTAGACGCATGAACAGTGAAGTTGAGAATCCTTGTTGAGCTGACTATACAACGTAGATTTGACAGGGTCAACTCTAATAACTGATTGTTATATGTGGACAAGATCCTCCCGATTTCATGGAAGTTGGTTAGATCTTGAAACTATAAATAGCAGACCTAATGGGTCATTATTGTCAAGCGATCAAGTGATATCATTGTTGTGTACAAGATGTCCAATATGCATTGTGATGTTTTGATCATAGTGTGTTGTGCTTAAGTGTTGTAACAATGTCTTTAGACGCCACCTTTTTCTTCAAAATGTTATTCCCTCTTTGATTATTTGCAAAATTGTGTGTCTATTTTGTAACAGGTTCCACCCTATTCCCCAGAACATCTTCCTCAAAGGATTTTGTGTGAGGAGTCAAAAGTGTCATTCCATAGCTTTCAAATATATATTCATTAGTTTGAGGGAGTGTTTTCATTATGTTATATAGGTTATTGCATATATATTGCTATTACTGGTAGAAGGGAGTTTTGAAAAAAAAAATCTTGATCCTATTTTTCCTTGGATTTATTAGTCGCTGCCTCAAGGCTGTAGGCACTATTGGAATTGATGTGTTGTGTTTTTTTTACATTTTATGCAAATAAATGTTTGTTTTTAAGTATTTAACCTAATTTTTCATATTTTATGTTTTATTTTCACCAATCGAAGGGTTTGTCCTCTTATATATATATATATATATATATACTTCCTTTGCTAGACATGAACTTTATTTCTTTTTCCATGACACATATTCTATACCTTCCACTGCTCTCTCTTCTACTTCTCATATTCCATCCATTCTCATTTCTACTTCCATGCCTAGTTCAGTTGTACCATCTCCAAGTGAAGAAATATGCATATTTAAATCACAATAAATAAAGCAATTTGTGGATTTAAATAACTAAGGATTACTCACCATTTCCATCCATATTATTCAACAATTTCCATCCATACTCTGCAAATGTGCCTTGCTTTCCATGCCCTGGTAGTGGTCTTATTCAATTTCACTACATCTGCAACATAAATTCTAGATATATTCATAACATGGATGGGCATCTACTTTAATAAAAAAAACAACCTTGTGTTTATTATTGTTTTATCTTTCCTCTTGCAAGAATTTACACTCAAACACATATTCTCATCATAACCAAAGGCCATGTACACTCAAACAGATATTCTCAATCAAGTTGTTTCGTACCTAAATAGGGGTGGCTTGTACTCGTTTCAACAATATTCTCACTCCATCATAGCCTTCCCCTACCTAGCTATATTTAGGTTCTAGTCCTCCTAGAAAGTTCTTTGGATCTTTTTCTATTGATGAAAGACAAAGATATGGGTGGTTATAATTTCTCAAGTGTAAACAATGGGTGCATAATAACAAGTATAGTGAATTACTTACCTTGAACAGGTTGAAGATCTGAATCTACCAATAGATTCCCCACCATCATCTCGCTTAGTATGTTATCAAACAAAGGTTTATCTCCAACTACATATCAAACACACCCGCTCACAAAAACCAATGGTATGTTTGAATATGTAACACTCAAGGTATTTTTCATTATTCATTTTATCTAGCAACCATAAGTTATTATGGTTGCTCGCCCCTACCTATTCAAATATCTCTCTCTATTTCCTATTGATTGTAGATATTCATGATCTCTCTAGTATTTCACTATGAGGGATTGGGAATCCATTCAAAAATATAGTAGGAGTTCCTAAATAAATTCCCTTGGTGATAGAGAGAATAATATGATCGATGTAATTTATTCAAAAATATAAAAAATACCTGGCAGTTCCATATTTTCCCTCATCATTGTCTGATCGATGGATGCACATGCCTATTATTTGGATCTCTCCATTATAGTGTTGGGCTGTAATTCCTCGTATTTGTGGGAGTTTGAAAACATTATCATTCACACTCATGTAATGTGGTTTTGAGCCATCGATTCTCCCTCTTATCATGGGACCTGCTAATAAAGATATGAGTTGTAATTCATACCTTGACATCGATACAGAGTGCCATAATGCTAAGTATAGTTCAAAATCAGAGAAGTTGTAACACCCCTATTTCCCCCAACTTGTAATTAATCATAAAATAGGATTTTCCATGCTAAGGCATGTGGACAGTGTAAATGTATTATTGTTTGAGTTGCCAATAACTGACTGTGGGGGTGAAGACTTGAAAGTACTGGCCCTGATATCACTATAAGAAAGAATGTGAAAACTATAAGGGAGGGTCATTATATCAAATAACCCTAAATTCCCTTGATGAGGAGAATAAACCTCCTTCGGATCCCAAGGAGAGAAATCAGTTAATGAAGAAAGGACCAGTGGTTGAATTATTAGCCACTCCCATGAATGGAAGCATGGCCAAAACTGTAGAATATCAGCCCGAAGTACCACTGGGTATGACAAGCCAAGCTGACTGAAGTTCCCTTCTGACAGAAGGAATAGGATGGGTCAAGAACCATCCTAGAAGAAAGATATACAAATGGATAAGGAGAATGCGCAGAGCTCTCCAGCAGATAATGAAAAGAAGGTCGTGGGCTTGATGTTGAGGGAGCATCTGATAAACCTCGCTGAGGCCATAACAGAGAAGGAAATATCTGAAAGTTTGCAGAGAATAGAACCCGAGAAGAAGATGAAACAGAGAAAGATTCCTTGAGAACTGCAAGAGTTCCTTGGTGATATCATGGCTTGGCACGGGGGTGGCCAAAGTGATAATAATGAATGCCTATGAGCCTATGATTGGGTGAAAGGATGAACACCCACAATCAGTTAGTTGGATACCACCTGTAATAGATAAGTAATCACATATGTTGTGTATTTAAGTGGTACTATGAATTAAAGTTGGATATCGTATGAATGTTGCAGGGATAGATATGTTTGCATAATGATTTATAATGTATCCCGTTTTGGTGTCTGCTTGATTTTATAATTAGGCAAGTAGGAAATTATATGGATGGGATATGTTTTATACTCATAAATTCTTGTGTCCTATGGGGGCTTAAGCTAGAGCCACGAACTATGAGTTTGTCGACCTTGGACATAGTTTCATGTATGCATGTCGACCCTCCTAGTCTTTCTAAGTCCCTTGGAGGAAAGAGTCTGTTAAATCTCAAGAGAGATAGTGAACGTATGCACAGGCTCTCTGCGAGGAAAAAAGAGACCGAGAACCACTTAAGTTCTAGATTTGAGGAATGAACGTAAGGGGTGCATGGAAGGATTCTTCCAAGTGTTATGTTCTAGAGAAAGAGTGCAAAGATCTTAATCCTTTCAGAGATAACAAAGCTTAGGAAGAGTAGCGATATTGAAGTATCGAAATGGAAGGCTCCTTTGTTCAGATGATGAAAGAACGAGAAACTATTTGGAAAGAGCCAAGGTCTATTGTGACCGTTGGCTATGGAAAGGAGTGCGGGATTTAACTCCTTGATTCCTCCGAACTTTGCAAGTTCGAAGAAATCTGAGTTCGTCATAAGGGATGTAAAAATCCCTGAAGTCTTTAAGTTAATATGGACTATGGATCTTTGAATCCATCGGGATCCTTCTCGACCGTTGATCTATGAGATTTGGAGTCCATGCTTCAGAAGAGTCACGTGCTAGAGTGACCAAAACCATGAAGGTGAAGTTATAGAGCACTTAGGAGACACTCACAAAGTTACCAAACACTCTGCATATCAGTAAGGATTTCTTGAGTGAAAGTTTCCAGGAGGGAACATATATCCCTTTGAGGAATAGAAGGGACAAAGACCTTCGATGTTCGAGTAGTTGAAGGTCATAAGAGATAATCATTTTTCAGAAGTGCAGACAAGGTCCAAGAGACAGACTCCTAGGAGGAACAAAGGCCGAGGCTTTTGAATACTTAAAAAATACTCTAAGCTAGTGGAAGTCGAAAGCTTAGGATGAGGAGAGACAACAACCATCAGATCGGTTGTGGAGAGGAGCCTGGACCATTAGATAAGCGTCCAATGAACAAATGAAGCACAGAGGAGAGGAACAGATCCCATCTAAGTGTGAAGGACCAGTAACCATTGGATCTAGAAGTAAATGCACAAGACTTAACCCTTGTGTGCATAGGAGAGTGGACTTGTTAAAGCCCCGAAGTCCAGAAGTAAATTGGGACCGTCCATCGTAAAGGAGGATAGGTGGCATAAGATCCACAACTTCCAAGGATTGTGGACAAGGAGGAGGACAAATAGCCAGAGTAAATCCTAGCCATTGATCACCAGGGGGAATGCGTCATCATATCAGTAACTACGTAGAAAGCACTTCGAGATTTTTCGATTGAGAGTTGAAACTCCTGAAGCCTGGAGAGTCGGAGCCCAGAAGTAAATCTCAATCATTGGATTGAAAGGGACACGTGGTAGAGATCAGTTGTCCTTGGGTGAAAGTAGATATTGATATTTGAGGTTCCCAAGTCCCGGAGAGCCGAAGGACTGAAGCGTTGAAGTGCCAAAGCACTTAAGGGTTGAAGCATCGAAGTGTCGAAGGGTCGAAGGGTCGAAGCGCCGAAGAGCCGAAGAGATATGGACCATCAAATCCAAAGGATAGGTGGCATGAATCTATGGATTCTAGGTGAAGACCCGAAGTAAACATCTACCATTAGATTGTCTGAAGTAGATCTAAACCGTCAGATCTGGAGGACAGGTGGTGTGAATCTTTGGATCCCGTGTGAATACCCGAAGTAAAAATCAATCGTCAAATCATCTAAAGTAGGTCTGAACCATCAGATATAGAGGACAGGTGCTGGGAATCTGTGGATTCTAGGTGAAGACCTGAAGTAAAAGTCAACCGTCCGATAAACCTCAAGCATCAGATTGCCAAAGTGAATCTGAGCCGTCAAATCAACAGCTTCGGGAAATCCATTCGAGAGTTTCTCAGTTGAGATTTGAGATTCGCAAAGTCCTAAGTTCCAGAAATATGAAGTGAATCTCAATAGTCTGATCATCCAAAGCAGATATGAGTCATCTTATGATCTGAAGTAAACCTCAAGCATCGGATTGCCAAAGTGAATCTGAGCCATTAGATCAACAACTTTGGGAAGTCCATTCGAGATTTTCTCAGTTGAGATTTGAGATTCGTGAAGTTCAAGGTCCTTGAAATCTGAAGTGAATCCCAATCGTCTGATCAACCAAAGAAGATCTGAGTCATCAGATCACCCGAAGTAAATCTCAAGCATTGGATTGCGAAGGTGAATCTGAGTCGTCAAATACTGTCTATTTAGGAGAAGGAAAGGTTTAAGAGTTGAGAATTTTGAAGTCCGAACTTCCAGAAATCCAAAGTAAATCTCAACCGTCTGATTAGCCGAAGTGAAGTTGAGTCGTCAGATTGTCTGAAGTGAATATCAAGCGTTGGATCAGTCAAAGTGGATCTGAGCCGTCAGATCCAAGGGAGATGTGGAAAAAATCAGACAACTCCGAGTAAATATCTGAAGTAATTCATATCCGTCATATCCAAGGGAGATGTGGAAAAAAACTGAGAACTTTAGATAAATATCTAAAGTAATTCATAGTCATCCGATCTAAGGGAGACATGGAGAAAATCTGTGGACTCCGAGTAAAGACCCGAAGTAATCCTTGATCGTCAGATCAAGAGGACACGCTTCAGTGGATTATATTCTGTAGATAAAATCCATTATTAAAAAGGGTGAAGTTTGAGATTTGAGATCTCAGAAGTCCGAAACCCAAAGGAGGTCTCAACTGTTGATCGAGAAGAGGGCCACAGGACCATTGATCCAGTTGAAAGGTCAACCACCCGAAGTAAAGGCAAGACCATTGATCCAGTTGAAAGGTCAACCACTTGAAGTAAAGGCATGGTCGTTGATTAGGAGGATAGGGGTCCACAAATCGTCAACTTAGAAGATTGAAGTACGAAAGAGAACAGGGTTTCGAGAGTTGAAACTCCCGAAACCCGAAATCACGAAGGAGATCTCATGGGTAGATTTTGCAAGAGGTTAGATGTGATCTGTAGGTTTGAGAGGGGCAGATATAAACTGCCAATTTTTGAAGTACTGTCAAGATCGGGATATCGACGGTCCCATAGCATTGCGGGGATAGGAGTTGCATTAACATTAAAAAGTTGAGGGCGGTGTTGGAACATGGGCAGACCCAGGGTTCAACTCTAACAATGCACCAACAAAACCCTAACTAACGGCCCTTTTGGCAACACCTGCGAAGCAGATGAAGTCTCACCCGAGGAGGAGGCAGGGGGGGTTGCAAGACTCAAGTGTCTACAACCTAGCTAGGACACAGATTTGTGATCACAATACTTAACAAAGCACTTAGCAATTAACATTCATTAGTTTTTTAACCCTTTATTCACATCGCAGGTAAAACCCTAATTATAGAACAACACAATATTCAACAAGATATAACACATCTAAGCACTTAGCACATAGAAATAGATCATATCTAGCATTTATTCATATCAATAAGCACTAAGCTACTACATCAGATGCATATAACATACATAAATATTCAATACTAAGCATAAATCACATCAATACCAGAAATCAATCACAACACAGGATATACGTGGGGCTACATCCACCAACTCTTCATCTTCTTTATTATATTCTTTTAATCCTCTTACATGCACAGAGCCACAAAACCCACTCTACATAGGAAAAAATATCTGTGTGCACCTCGCCATATCCTCCTTCCCCAAGTTTGGCACAACACAGAGATTTCTTACAATCACTTGCACTTAGCCCTGTAAGTTCTCGATACACAGTATGGACAAAGCATTCACAACTATTGGCACTTAGCTCTATGGATTACAAATGAATATTTCTTACATCGCCTAACTACTTATTTATACCTTAAAAAAGGGCCTAAGCATGGGTAAAACCATGGGCTGACATCTCATACCCGTTACATAAACCATAAACCTAAAAATCCCGTAAAAATGGGCAAGATCTTGTGATCTTCGCTTCGCCTGGGCGCTCCATATTTGACCAGCCCGTCGAAGTCCCAAAAATGGTCAAACATGAACAAGGTTATCCAAAACTTGGTCGAGGGCCAACAGGCCCCCAACACTCACATGTGACGTGTCCCGAGTCACTCTGATCTGGGCAATTTTTCTTTGATGGCCTCGAGCTTGGCTCAAGCTGCCTCGACTCGCTGCTTCGCCAGAGCCTAATGCTCGATAAATTCCTGAATGAACTTCTCGGTGATAGGTCCTTCCAAGTACTATTCCACTGAGGTGACCACTTGTTATAGTTGTGCACCTTATCCCTCGATCTCCTCAAAAAGTGTGCAGGCTTCATCCTGTACCGGCTGGAGTCTCTGGGTCACTTCCATGACTTTGCTCTAGATGGCATGGACCTGTTGCTGAACTATGCACTATTCTTGTGACCTTTTCATATTCTCTACTGCTGACAGTACCTTCAACTATGATTTCACTGTCGCTTCTTGTTTCTTTTCTTCCTGGAGTTGTGACTCCAATGTCCTTAGTTCTGGGTCCTCTACAAGGTGCTCATAAGTTTTCACACTTCAATTGCTGAGTTGCTTGCATTATAAGGCCAATGCCTTGATTCTTTTGACTGCTCTCATGGAAGTTTCTTCTCTCTGATCTCGCACTTCCTACAGAGTGCTTGGCACAACTTGCAATTCTAGTTCTGCTACTCTTGCTTGAAGCTACAAAATGGCTTCAACGATCTTCCCTACTTGGTTCTCAGTTGTTTCCTCTTCCATCTGTGCTAGGCCCGGCACAAAGATAATTTTTCTAGTGACTGCTTCTTTGACTCCAATCTGCTCCGTGAGAAACTATTCTTTTTCCTTCTGGATCTGTGCTCTATCCTCTGCAAACTTCACTTGGAGGTCATCTTTTCTTGCTGCGCAACTCGACATTGCTCTAAGGCTTCCTCCTTTTCTTGCTTTAATGCCTCTATGGCCTGTTATTTTTCCTCTTGTACTCGACGAAGGTGAGCCTTTGTCGAATCTGCTAATCTACGTAGCTGAGCAGGATCATATCCTACTTCTATTCCCCCTGATGATAATGGTGCAGTAGACACTGCGCGGCTCGAATAAAGAGCCTGTTGTACCCCTTTGAGCTCCACCTCGATCCTTTCAAACATTATCTCCTGTTTGTCTTCGATCTGCTGAAAAATGTCCTCTGAGGTATCTGATACAGTGACAATGATAAGGTCAATATCATCTACCTTGAGCACAGTCTGTAATGGAGGTTTATTGGTTCGTGACTTCTTCCATGCTGAGGGTTTCTTTGGGGAAACATTTCTTTTCTTCAATGTCTCAGCCTCTGTAAGGGGATATTTTGGTAGTGTCACTTCACCCTGTTTCTTCTTGTCTTCTTCCCCTTCATCTTCCTATTTTTGGTCTACTTCGTCATCTCCTTCTCCTCCAAGTGACTCCGACACAGTTTCCTCTGATGCACTGTTTATATACTACACCTCTTCCTTATTTTTATTCTTACTGCTGCTAGGTCCATCATACTCTTCTCGAGTGACTGCAGGACTTCCAATGAGGTTGGGTTCGAAGAGTTCCATTTGTTCGACTGGTACCAGGAATTCTGCAGGCCATTCCTTGGTTATTTCCACCATATGTTCCTCGGTGAGTTTGTAGTAGGACTGGAGCTCTTCCTTGTGTTCATCCCCATGCATAGTGATGTAAATGAAATGTCTATTAGCATGAAACTTTTCTATTGGCCTAAACCTATGAAGTGTATTTGGCATCATGCGAGGGAAGGATTCAATGGCTCTCTTCAGGTGCAAGTAGTAGGTGTGGAACACCACATTTGACTGCCACTGCTTCGCCATGTCGCTCGAATAGAAGAGGGTAGTGAACCTCACAACTAGTGGTTCGGATGACTCAACTTCCAGGAAGGTCACTCCCTACGGCATTTCCCAAGCGATGAAGGCAACGAGAATCAACAACCAACTGAAGTGAAACTCATAGCCCTGGTCCTGTGCTTCTCAGCAATCCTGCTCCAACTGGTTGATGAGGTAGCTCACGAGTTCATCTATAACCCTTCAACTCATTTTCTTGTGAGGTCGATGACAAACCCCATGACCTGTGTTGGTCTGTTCTTCCTGGCGAGCTTACCAGCGATCAACTGGAAAGTTAGGCACACTACGCCATTTGGATGGAGGCTACCTTATAGATCTACTTCCCTTTCTCTACATCACCATGGGTGTCTTTTATTCTCTATCCCACGATGCAATCTGCAGTCTTCCCTAGATAAAAATCTTGAGGGTTCGATCCTTGCACGCTTAATCCAGTGATCTGGTGGCTCAACACTAGATCTACGGTGATGCGTCTATCCAACCAAAGGTAACCTCCATGGTAGCATGAAAGGTGGAGCTTAATGCACGTGTTAACCTTTTTGATGTCTGATGAAGTGTGGTAACTTCATCACATTGAGGATTGTTGATCTTGTGATGTTCATGGTCCACGATTGGGGGATTATCTTCAATTTCTTCCCCATTGTCTTGGTCAAGGACTTGTGTGGTGCGAGCATGCCATAGTTCTTGCAGTCTCCTAAGTTGAAGTCACTGATCTTCAGTGTTAGAAAATGTTCTAACTTTGGTCCAACTACACGTATCCCCTTCGAGAGGTATGTAGTGATCAATGTATAGTCGAAGTCCCTCGAGATGTTGTCACGACTAACCATGCCAGCCAGAGGCAGGATATAGTTGGGAAAGACCGACGAGATGAGCTTCGTATTCACCAAGTCATCACGATGCTTTCTTCTCTTCTCTGTCACAGTTCGAGAGGGCCCATATCGACGTCCAGTGGATGGGGATGCCTGCACTCCTCTCGTCGATGAGGCCTGTGCTCTGGCAGACATGACCTTCTCAGCCATGAGGTCTATGAGGATTTCTTCGACGAATTTATCTAATGTGCTAAGGTCATCTGACATGCACACTCTAGATTAGATAGCTCGGGTAAGTGGAAAAATACTGAAGGTAAACGAAACGGGTGGTGAGGTCTCAATAAGCACTGCGTGAAAGTAATTAGTTCTCTTTGGGCTCGGATAATAAAAATTGGCAAAAGTGTCCATGGTAATACATTCGATGGGTTAAATAGACAACATCGTAACAGACTCCTCTAATGGGAAGGAATGGCTCAATCAATACAATTCCAGTCGTTATGGCATGGTCCCACCAATCCAATGGCGAACGTTCCAGCAATAACTGCATTTCTAGCCATTCTGGAGCGTCATTCTAATGGTTGGGATGCCTCCAATGGTCATATTGCTTCACTGTGGTGAAGTGCCAATCTGTGCTGTTTGGCAAGGTTCAAGTTCTACAAACCTTCCTTCTACGAAGTCCTCTCTGGAACCTCCTGCAATTTTTCTAGCTTCGTTTTCTTCTTACTGAGATTTCTTTCTTTCTTCCATGTGATCTTCATCTCTAGATTCCTCTTTACATTCTTGTTTTTATCTACTCTTAGTATAGTAAATTCGCACTGTTGAGGATCTTTCACAAGGTTCGAGGATACTACTTCTTATCTTACTTTTTCTGGAGTAGGTTCTCTACTCTCCTGCATGGATAGGTTCTTTAAGCCTTCTTGTGTTCTTTCAACTTCAATAGTCAAGTCTCTGGTCCTCGGTTTCTTCGAATTGTCCTCATGTTCTTCTATTAAGCGTGTTATTCTTATAGCCATGAAATCCCTTAATTCTTTCTTTTTCTGTTCTATAGCTTCCTCTTATTCTTTCCTTCGAATCTGATCTCTCTCAATCCAAGTTATTCCTAACGAAAGTGAAAAAGGAGCTTTGTTCTCAAGAAACTTAATGACCTCGAATTCTTCTTTTGTCGAAGTTCCATGAGCACTCATAGGTACATGAGTAAGTCTTCCACATAGGGTTATCAACTTTCTTTTAAACAATCCTATTCCTCCCAATGAAGGAACCACAACAGGCTTTCCTAAGATTTCCGAAGTACTTTCTATCATAATGTTCACCTGTGTTTCTGTATCCAATACACAGTCTATGTCGAAGTCTCATATTCTTGTTTCTATGCACTCTTTCTCTTTTAAGATCTCTGGTAAACTGATGTCTCTGTGATCATTCAGTGTTTCTTTCATTTGCAATAATATAGCCTCTGATTCTTTCTGATTCTTTAGCATATTCTTAGTCTCTTGACCTTCCTCATGGTTTTCTTGTCTTATGTTCATCTTCTCAACTTTAGCAATAATTCTAGGGAAATCCAAAACTTCATGTTCAATAGCTTTACAACAAAGGAAAATAGGACCTCTACCGGGGCATTCCTTAGCAAGATGTCCCGGTCTTCTACAACTATAAAAAAGAGTCAATCCTCTCTTTCTCTTAAATGATCCCCAACCTTTCCTGTACTGCGCGTTGGGATCACAGTGATAGACCTGCAAAAAATTCTTTCTAGGATCCTGCATCCACTTGTTAGTCCAAAAATTATTTCTATGCATAGGGATAACATATATTTCACTATTTCTATCAGATCTATTCATATCATATCTTCTTTCTTCTAGCTGTGCCCTAGTTTTCAGAATAGGAAAAAATCTATAAAGCATACCTAGATTCATTCTTTCGAAACAAAAATTTCCACTTATCTTACCTGTATCAGAGCACAAAGATTTAAAATCTTATCTCCTTTCTTCATATCGAGCTCCCTTCTTAGCACAGAGCTTCACAACTCAAGTAGAATACTGTGCACTATAGCAAAATATCTACACACAAAGATTTCTCTTTTCTTTAGTTCCCAGCAGTCATAGTTTTAGGTCCCAGAAATGGAACCATTTGTTGGCACAGGGGAAGACCTAGGGTTCAACTCTACCAGTGCACCAACAAAACCCTAACTACTGGCCCTTTCGGCAACACCTACGAAGGAGATGAAGTCTCACCCGAGGTAGAGGTTGGGGGGGTTGCAAGACTCAAGTGTCTACAACCTAGATGGGACACAGATCTGTGATCACAATACTTAACTAAGCACTTATCAATTAACATTCATTAGTATTTAACCCTTCATTCACATCGCAGGTAAAACCCTAATTACATAACAACACAGTATTCAACAAGATCTAACACATCCAAGCACTTAGAACATAGAAATAGATCAGATGTAGCATTTATTCATATCACTAAGCACTAAGATACTACATCAAATGCATCTAACGTACATAAAGATTCAATACTAAGCATAAATCACATCAATAACACAAAGCAATCACAACACATGATATACGTGGTTCACCCCCAGTGTGGGGTTACGTCCACCGACTCTTCATCTTATTTATTATATTATTTCAATCCTCTTACATGCACAGAGCCACAAAACCCACTCTACATAAGATAGGATATATGCACACACCTCGCCAGATCCTCCTTCTTCAAGTTTGGCACAACACAGAGCCTTCTTACAATCACATGCACTTATCTCTACAAGTTCTCGATACACAGTATGCACAAAGCATTCACAAGTATTGGCACTTAGCTCTCTGGATTACAACTGACTCTTTATTACATTACCTAGCTACTTATTTATACCTTACAAAAGGGCCTAAGCATGGGTAAACCCATAGGCCGACATCCCATACCCGTTAGATAAACCCTAAACCCAAAAACCCACAAAAAGGGGTGAGATCCTGTGATCTCCACTTCGCCTGGGTGCTCCATCTTTGACCAGCCCGTCGAAGTCCCAAAAATGGTCAAACATGACCAAGGTTATCCAAAACTTGGTCAAGGGCCAACAGGCGGGCCACAATTCAAACCATGGATTTCAAAATAGGACACGTGGATTCTCGAGGAGAATTGCGGGACAAAAATAAGTTTGATTCAAACCTCCTTTGGCCATGTCCTCAATCACACGATCTTGTAAGGTCATCGCCCAAGGTCACATCAAGAGGGGGCTTATCCAAAAAAGGAGCTAACGCCTAGTACTCTGAGATTTCACAGGAGAGTGAAAGGGAAGGTCACGGGTGCCTTTAAACCTACACCAATAAGACAAAAGGTTCTGTGTTTAAATAAAAAATGAGACCATCAAGGTCTCAGAGAGTTGTTTGGCTTTAGAATCAGAGATCCTTGACCAAGAGGTCAGACTAGTTCCCTGACTTCCCAAATTAGAAACCATGAATGGAGATTCTGTCCTTTAAGAAAAGAGAAAATTTGTATGCCTTGTCATGGGTGTGTTACAAATTGGTATCAGAGCATTGTTATAACACTTGGCTTTGCTCGACTCATGTACGAGTCATGTAAGGAGGTATTGTTATCTGCATTTACTCCTTGGGGAGAAGGACTGCATATTGAACCTGTGATTTTGGGAATTCTTGTTGAATTTCATCAAAAGAATTTCTTTATCCCTTTGTCAAAGTGATAACTAATCTTATCGGAGTAGGGATATTCTAATTAACATTTATAATAAGACTTGAATGTGGATAACTAAAGGTGGCAGGGTTTTTTCAAGAGCAGCTGAAGCCTGAAGGACAAATGACCTATTGTTCATAACACTACTTCTAAGCATGGGTAGTTGGAACTTCAGGCACTGATGATGGTGGATTATATAATGGTTAATACCTTTGTGGGCTTAAAGGAATATGATAGGATTAGGTAGGATCCTTGGTAGTTATAGTTACTTCTTTAAATTAAATCAGAGTATATAAATGCTCATGACCAGATAAAAGTGAGATGGGAAGAACCCTATCGACATTGAGGAAAGAAGGTTTTCTTGCTATATGTTGTCGCATAAAGAGGAAAGTGACCCTGGTTGGTTATTGTCATAAGAGAATGCAACACCAATACAAGATATGACTGCGAGATTAGTCATGTATGTGACAAAAATCTCAAACTAAAGGACACTAATGATGAAATTAAACTATCAAGTGAATGCATGAGGTAAAAAGGTGCAAGAGATGCACCTACTTATACACAAATGTGTATACATGATCATAAGGATGAGTGGAAGATCCTTGGGAAAAGGATATAGAAGCCTGATATGTCCATGTGTGTGAATGACATGGAAAAAGGTGCAAGCAATAATCTAGCATAATGAATACTTACCTGTGTTCAATTATGCTTGAGTGCATGAGTTTAATGCATTGTGGAGCTTCCTAATATGAAGCCTGATATTAATACCAGTTAGGCATGAATGATATTAAATGTGCAAGTGATGCACATGTATGATGTAAGAGTATAGTTATAGGTACAATATGGTTTCCCTGATGAGTGAAATATAAAGAAAGAATTACTCTTGTCTGGAATAAATGAATACTATATATGCATGGCTGACTCCATTCTGAAGAGTCATGAAAGTTTTGTTCCAAATAATATCTTGAGGGGGAATGCATTCCCTTTCCTCGGGAAAATACTAATATAATTAGATAAAAAGGATAAATGAGCAAATATTCTCTGTTGTCATAATAAGAGGCAAATGATTATGCCTTTAAGAATCACATGAGAAGGATTGTGAACAATCCTGAGTTGACTGATCTTAAAAGTAGAAATGTAGGTGGGTTGCGAAACATACCTATGACTGCTACAAACAAGTTTAGGATTATGAATATGGTTAAGTACATCATGGATGTAAGTTAACAAAACCAGAATATGTATGGATACATAATTTGGGTGCATGACAAAGATGCATGTTTATATTCCTTAGGGAATATTTGGTAAACAGATAAAAGCTAACTCAAGGTTGAGTCCAACACAGATGGTGATGGACGTGCAATAAGGAAGTTGCATGCTGAAGGAGTCCCTTGTGGAAGAACTGTGTGAAAAATTTGTCAGGACTCAGGGGGTCAGATTCACAACCTTGGTAACTGCTGAGAAACTGAGTAGTGAACTACAAGCTTATATATATATATATATATATATATATATATATATATATATAAGAGTCCTGGATTACATTTTGAAAGAATCATGTAATGAATAGGATATTAATGACTGGATAAAGGAGTATGTTTGATTGAATAGGATTGGTTGAAGACATGTTAAGAAAAGGCAGTAAGGCCTTTAGAGATAACTCAGCTGGGTTGGAAAGCCCCAGGCAGTGCAGAAAGAATTGGAAGAAAGGGAGAGCCCCTATCTCTTTTATTGTTATGTGTTATGTTCCATCTGGAATGAGAAAGATGATTTACTAATAGAAGTATATGTTTTGACACCAGAGTGATGAGGATTGTATTACTGCAGAAACCGTTGAGAACTGTCGGTATTGCACTCATGAAAACATTAAAGATAATGTGATGAAGTGCATACATATATGCTAGGACATGTATGTAAATGTTTTATTAATTTAAATGCTACGGTACTTGCTTTTTTAAATTAGATGACGACTAATGTGTTTATGATGTATGCCATGTGTAGAAAGAAATATATTGGAATTGTTGAGAAAGACAGTTGCCAATATCGAACAATCTCAATCAGAGGATGACTATGAGAAGGTTCTTGTTGAAATATTGTTGAAGGTACTTTAAAAGTCCCCATGGAGCATCACTGATGGGATAATATCAGAGGGGTTGCTAACAGCCAAAACCAGTATAAAAATGTTCATGCCTATGTGGCACAAGGTTTGAAGGGATTTGGTAAAAATCCCTTTTGAAATGTTTTACAATCTTAATGTTATGTATGGAATGCTGAAAGGAAGTTGTATGCCTTGGATACCCAAGTAGGGTATGATTCAGGAAGGATAACCTGAATGATGGAGGTGTGAACCTCTGGTAGTAAAGACTGATTGTAATCCTCATAAGAATTCATGATCTGATATGTCATGAATACATGGACCAATCAAGGAACGATTGGAAACAAAAGTGCTCATAGATGGCATGCTTCATGGAATGCAGTGAGGGAACGCATGTTGCATAATATGGCAGACAATGGATTTTTCAGTAAGAAAGGATGACCTTCCAATGTTTTTCTTACATTATGTAAGTGCTGAAGGTAAACTAATCTAGGTGCCCATTAGTGTTGGCACCCTGGTTATTAATGGATGAAGAATGCTTAAAGGCATTCATGTGAAACTTTTGAATTTCATGTGTACTGATTTGGGAATCATGATCATCCTGTAGACGAAAGCATAGTCCTACTGTAACAATGAATGAGAATGAATAAACCACATGGTGAAAATCCTGGCTAAGCTCCAACGCACCATGCCAAAGTACTTGTCGTAAAGTGTGGTAAACTTAAAATCAATGCAAAGGTGCATTGGATATGAATGTGGCCATGAATTTTGGCACATTCAATAAGGGAAATTGATATCTGAATTACATTCTAAAAAGTTTGGTAGGCCGAAATGATGCATAGGTAAGGGATGATGTATCCTTTTTCTTTGTATCATTGAATAGATGAAAATGACTTGAACTATTAGAATGCTTGATTTTGAAAAGGTAATGTGCATGAAAACTAACAATTTGTTTGGCTGAGGAATGTTGAAATTGCAAGAGGAAATGGTACTTGGATATGGCAGTATTGTAAGCCCATAAGGAAGACTAATTGCCTACTGAGCCAAACTGCAAGGAATGGTATTTCCTTTCCGAGAAAGTGAATTTTATTGTTAGTATGCACAATTCTGAAATTGTTTGTGATGATGTTATAAAGGTGCAATACAATGTATGTGCATGGAAACTAACAATTTATTTGGCTGATTGAAGTTGAAAGTGAAGGAAGCAAAGGAGTCTTGAATATGGCAGCATTGTAATCCATAAGGAAGACCAATTTCTTGTTGATCCAAACCTCTATGGGAAGCAAAGTCCCACAATTATGAATCTGTTTTCTGTGTGAAACAAATATGGAAACAAAATGTGGAATTTGGATATTTGTGGGTCACAAATTTACAAGAAAATTTTGAATTTAAAAATTATGATGATGTCTCGTGAATTTTTATATGTCTGTGATACGAGTGAGAAATATTATAATTCAATCGCATGAAATAAAGACTGACTTGGGAGAAGGAGAGTAACCTTCGCCCCTATCTATGATTGAGTCGAGAGAAGGGGAGTAACCCTCGTCCCTAACTTTAGTTGAGCCGGAAGGCTGTCAAGCTATAAAAGAATGAAAAATGACTACTGTTGAGCCATGAGAACCCCGTGGTAAGCCATGATCGCCTAGACTATATTGTGTTGAGGTAACACAAGCTGGAGGGATGCCTCAGTAGAGAAATTCTGAGGGATGCCTCAACTGTAAGACTCAACAGAGTCTCTAGAATTCTTTCCATGCGAGAAAAGCTGGGCAAGGAAAGATGGATCACCTGATGCACTGTACAGTAGAGAAGGGGATGCCTGAGCCTGGGCCTGGAGGTTGAGTGACCACAAGGAATAGGAGACCTTAATAGTTCTTGTAAACTATTGATCGGGATCATGTACATGATGGGTAGTTATTCCTGTGCAAGAAAAGCTTGTGAAGGAAAGATCGATCACTTGAGGGACTGTATAGCAGAGAAGGGGATGCCTAAGCCTGGGCCTGGAGGGTGAGTGATCACAAGGAAGATGAAACCATGATAGTTATTGTAAACTATTGAATTGGGATCATGCACCAAATGGGTATGTCAAGGAAAAACAATGAGCCTGGATAAAAAAACAACCATGTGGATACAAATCCACAAACTGTGTAGATAATTACTGTGCTAAGATTATGAAATTTTTCTAGAAAAATTTTTTATGCAATGTTTTCGCATAAGACTATGATTAACGTGTTTGTTGTCCAAGAATTATTGAAAGTAGGTGACCAATATTAAAGGTCTGAAAAAGGACATGAACAAGGAAGAAGGATCAAGATTTTTTAAATAGCTGAATGAGAAAGGAACGACAGGTGTTTTGAGAAAGAACACCAAGGACAGTGTTCCTTTAAGGGGGAATGAATTGTAACACCCCTCTTTCCCCCATCTTGTAATTAATCATAAAATAGGATTTACCATGCTAAGGCATGTGGATAGTGTAAATGTATTATTGTTTGAGTTGCCAATAATTGACTGTGGGGGTGAAGCCTTGAAAGTATTGACCATGATATCACTAGAGGAAAGAATGTGAAAACTCAAAGGGATGATCATTATATCAAATAACCCCAAATTCCCTTGATGAGGATAATAAACCTCCTATGGATCCCAAGGAGAGAAATAAGTTAATGAAGAAAGGACCAGTGGTTGAATTATCAACCACTCCCATGAATGGAAGCATGGCCAAAACTGTAGAATGTCAGCCCAAAGTACCACTGGGTATGACAAGCCAAGATGACCGGAGTTCCCTTCTGACAGAAGGAACAGGATGGGTCGAGAACCATCCTGGAAGAAAGATATAGAAATGGATAAGGAGAATGTGAAGAGCTCTCTAGCAGATAATTAAAAGAAGGACACGAGTTTGATGCTGAGGGAGCATTTGCTAAACCTCATCGAGGCCATAATAGAGAAGGAAATATCTTAAAGTTTGTAGAGAACAGAACCCGAGTAGAAGGTGAAACAGAGAAAGAGTCCTTGAGAACTGCAAGAGTTCCTTAGTGATATCATGGCTTGGAATGGGGGTGGCCAGAGTTCTAAGAATGAATGCCTCTAAGCCTATGGTTGAGTGGAAGGAAGAACACACACAGTCAGTTAGTTGGATACCACCTGTAATAGATAAGTAATAACATATCTTGTGTATTTAAGTGGTAATGTGAATTAAAGTTGGATATCCTATGAATGTTGTAGGGACAAATATTTTTGCTTAATGATTTATACTGCATCCCGTTTTGGTGTCTTCTTGATTGTATAATTAGGAAAGTAGGAAATTATATGGATGGGATATGTTTTATACTCGTAAATGCTTACGTCCTATGGGGGATTAAGATAGAGCCACGAGCTGTGAGTTTTCTGACCTTGGGAATAGTTTCATGTACACATGTCGACCCTCCTAGTCATTCTGAGTGCCTTGGAGGATGGAGTTTTTTAAAGATCAAGAGAGATAGTGAACGTATGCATAGCCTCTCTGTGAGGAAAATAGAGACCGAGAACCACTTAAGTTCTAGAGTTGAGGAATGAACATAAGGGGTGCGGGGACGGATTCTTCCAAGTGTTACATTCTAGAGAAAGAGCACAAAGATCTTAAGCCTTTCAGAGCTAACAAAGCTTAGGAAGAGTACCGATATTGAAGTATCGGAAGGCTCCTTTGTTCGGATGACGAACGAACGAGAAACTATTTGGAAAGAGCCAAGGTTCGTTGTGACCATTGGATAAGGAAAGGAGTGAGGGCGTTAACTCCTTGAGTCCTTCGGACTTTGCCAGTTCGACGAACTGTGAGTTCATCGTAAGGGAAGTAAAAATCCCCGAAATCCCAAAGTCCTGAAGTTAATCTGGACCGTGGATCTCTGGATCTGTCGAGATCCTTCTAGACCGTATGATCTATGAGATTCAGATTCCACGCTTTGGGAGAGTCACGTGTTGGAGTGACAAAAACCCCGAAGGAGAAGTTACATAGCACTTAGGAGACACTCAAAAAGTTACCGAACACTCTGCAACTCAGTAAGGAGTGCTTGAGAGAAAGTTGCAAGGAGGGAACATATATCCCTTCGAGGAATAGAAGGGACAGAGACCTTCAAGGTCTGAGAAGTTGAAACTCAGAAGAGATAAGTGCTTTTAAGAACTGTAGACGAGGTCCAAGACACAGATTTGTAGGAGGAACAAAGGCCAAGGCATTTGAATACTTAGAAAATCCTTTAAGCTAGAGGAATTCGAAAGCTTAGGAGGAGGAGTGAAAACAGTCGTCATATCATTTGTGGAGAGGAGCCTGGACCATTAGATCAATGTTAAATGAACAAAGGAAGCATAGAGGAGAGGAACAGATCCCATTTGTTGGATCTAAGCACAAAGGACTAGTAACCATTGGATCTGGAAGTAAATGCACGAGAGTTAACTCTTGTGTGTGCAGGAGAGTGAACTTGTCAAAGTCCCAAAGTCTGGAAGTAAATTGGGATCGTCCATCATCAAGGAGGATAGGTGGCGTGAGATCATCAACTTAAAAGGATTATGGAAAAGGAGGAAAAATAGTCGGAGTAAATCCTAGCCGTTGATCTCTAGGGGGCATGCATTAGCAGATCAGTAACTCCGGAGAAATTACTTCGAAGTTTCCGATTGAGAGTTGAAACTCCCAAAGCCTGGAGAGTCGGATCCCAGAAGTAAATCTCAACCTTCGGATCGAAAGGGACATGTGGTAGAGATCTGTTTTCCTCGTGTGAAAGTAAAGATTTATATTTGAGGTTCTCGAGTCCCAGACAGTCGAAGGACCGAAGCACCAAAGTGGAAAAGTGCTGAAGGGACAAAGCGCTGAAGTGTTGAAGCCCTGAAGTGTCGAATGGTCAAATGACTAAAGAGAAGAATAGATCTAGACTGTCAGATCCAGAGGACAGGTGGCATGAATTTGTGGATTCTGGGTGAAGACCCGAAGTAAACGTCAAACATTAGATCGTTCAAAGTAGATCTGAACCTTCATATCTAGAGGACAAGTGGCGTGAATCTGTGGATTCTGGGTGAAGACCCAAAGTAAACGTCAACCGTCAGATTGTCCGAAGTAGATCTGAACCATCAAATCTAGAGGACAGGTGGCGGGAATCTATGGATTTCGGGTGAATACCTGAAGTAAACGTCGACCGTCAGATCATTCGAAGTAAAACTCAAGCGTCAGATTGCCAAAGCGACGATGAGCCGTCAGATCAGCAGCTTCGAGAAATCCATTCAAGAGTTTCTTAGTTGAGATTTGAGATTCGCGAAGTCCGAAGTTTCGAAAATCTGAAGTGAATCTCAATCATCCAATCATATGAAGAAGATCTGAGCCATCATATCATTCAAAGGAAACCTCAAGCATCGGATTGCCAAAGTGAATCTGAGTCATCATATCAACAACTTTAGGAATTCCATTCGAGAGTTTCTCATTGATATTTTATATTCACGAAGTATGAAGTCCTGGAAATCCGAAGTGAATCCCAATCGTTTGATCAACCGAAGAAGATATGAGTCGTCAGATCACTCAAAGTAAATCTCAAGCGTTGGATCGCCAAGGTGAATCTGAGCCGTCAGATACTATCTATTCAAAAGAAGGAAAGGTTTGAGAGTTGAGAATTTTGAAGTTCAAACTTCCAGAAAACCAAAGTAAATCTCAAATGTATGATTAGCTGAAGTGAAGCTGAGTCGTCAGATCGTCCAAAGTGAATATCAGGCGTCAGATCACTCTTATTCTTCTATATTTTTCCTAGTTTGATTAACAACGAGAAGAGAGCATACCAGGAGAAGAATCCCAACTCCTCATCTACATAATGAAAGCACACATTGTGTGGTAGTGACAACCTTAAAAAATCCAAACTAAAAAATTGAGAAATTTATGTTTCACAAAACACCATATTCCCACACAGGACAAACACCTTTAGTAACCACTCACACAACTAGATCAAATATTAATACACTAATGTTTTTACATGGTTAAAAACCTCGAAGAGGGAAACAGTGCATGACCCCACCTAACATGACCACTTGAGGCAATATACTAATGCAAAAGAAAAATATTTTACAAGAGAGTTTCTCACAATCGATCATTAGTGAATGACCCTCAATTCTCTTTAAACAAAGATCATGGAGAAATCAGGTGCTAATCCATGCATCAATGTAGCCATTAAGATCGAGGAAAATATGAGCAATTGGATCACTTTATGTCTAGAACATATTGTGATCATTGGATTGCATAACTATATATGTGTATTAATGCATGCTAAAGAAACACACTTTTACCTAAAGACACATTAGACCAATTTGATCTTAACTAACTCCTAAGTGTCTAAATATCCTAATAATTTAAATTTTAAGGTAAACAACTGGCACACTGATCTCATAAATGAATTACTATGATGTTCTCATCTACATGGGGGTTGGGAGTTCTCTCAAACTAACGAAGTTTTTATTATTGAGCTTCACAATCATATCTTAATCCTAACACCATTATTACACTAACTTTAAATCAACAATTTTAATCTTAATTTTTTATATAATAATTTCAATTGAAAGTACCTTTGGGAATACTCTTATTCTTCTATATTTTTCCTAGTTTGAACAATAGCTAGAAGAAAGCATACCAGGAGAAATCTACCAATTCCTCATCTACATAAAGAAAGCACACATTGTGTGGTAGTGACAACTTTAAGAATAAAAAGAAGTCACAATAATAGAAAAGTATCATCTAAGTACCCAAAATATTGTAGGTTTGATCCCAATATTCAAACATCAAACCCGAAAAAATGAAATTCAAGAAGAAAATATTCTAAGGTATCTATGTGGGGCTAATGGTGCCAATGTTTCCTATGTTGCATCCTCGTCTCTTCACACCAATAGGGAATGTGTTACCTTCAATTTTCTCAGTACATTATTTTTCTCTTTTAACCACCTCTTTAATGGTGTATTTTGTTAACCCTCTAGCTTATAAAAGAGAACAAATGTGGAAAAATGAAAGGGAGCCAACTTAGAAGAAAACTATTCATGTAGAGACATTGTCCCTACCAAATGTTTGTATATATCATTGGTCATGTATGGGTGTGATACCATGACATAGTCCTTATAGAGAAAATACTTCAATTATGACTCATATACAAAAATCATTTTAACATCTGGCACACTTTGTATGTGTATCATGTCTCAAGCTATGGCTCAAGGATGAAAATTAGGGATATCTAGACTAAGTGTTCTTTTAGGCCTTATGGGCCCTACACAAGACCTCAAATCACCATAGGGCCCTTGTAGGGATAATTTGAATCGGATTGTTTACAGAATGAAATGAAAGCAAAGATATTACAATGAAATACACATAAAAATTGCTAGAAACAGACAAATAAAAAAATACATGACTTCTATTAATGAAAGAAATGTACAAAGACTGTAAAAACACAGAGTGCAAGACTCACTAGAATGGTGGCATCTTTATCTCTGAGAAGAGATGTGATAGCTACGATCATTCGCAAGAAGATGAGTACAATGAGGCTCTGAATGCCTTTTTATGATAAACATGAATTCAAAAACAATAGATATCCAAAAACCTAACCCTAGAAGATGAAGCACCAAAAGTCATGCGGGCCCTAGTGGGGTAAGTTAGTACATCAACTTCCAAGGGTCATAACTTTTGCATACGATATCCGTTTTAGGGGTGTGATAGCCCATTGGAAAGGTATTTTTGAGAACCATGCATTACGTTGTCAAAATTTGACTCCATTAACAATTTGACTATGGAAACCCAAGAAAACACTTTTTAGGGCCACAAAACGGCCCTTGAAGTACATAAAGATGTATTGACATGAAAACTTACAAAATAAGCTAGTTGAAATAGGTGAGCGACCACCAATATCCACTTGGATGCTTTCTAGGGATTCAGGATAGACACATAAGTACAAAACCCACAATTACAAAGAAATGTCCCCATTACAGAGAAACGTACTGAACTAAAAACTGTCAAGATGAGCTAGCTGGAATTTGGAAAAGGTGGGTGGCCACCAATATCCCCCGGGATTATAATATGTGGTTTATGATTAGGAATGATAAATGCACTTTCTATGGGCCATGCATGGGTTCATATGAAAATTTTCAAAATATGGATGGGCCACATTTTTTAGAGCATGGTTCAAGGCCAAAAATTAATGAATTCGTCCATCAAACTTATTTGTAGGGCTCATGGGCCATGCACATGAGCATAAATCATCACAAAGGACCTATAAAAGGAATGTTTGAATTTCAAGTGATATATGGGAATAAATGTAATGATCCGTGCATCATGTATGGGTCTGAAATCTATATTTATGGTTGGGTGATTAAAACTAGGTAGTGACTACTTGGCATACTTGAAATCTATATTTATGGTTGGGTGATTAAAACTAGGTAGTGAATACTACCCATCAAGCATGAATGCCTCCGCATCTGGGTGCCAATAATCTATCAAGGCATTCAGTAGATTAGGTTGTGCCCACATAAATGCACTCTCGAAGAATTTAAATTAGCCGCATTGAGCTAGTGCAGATACAACATCAGGGTTGTATGATACCTCAGAATCAAAGTTCTCATGCTCTCTCTCCCTCCATTGAACATACATCTTGCATTTGACAAAGTTCAAGAGGGATTAACCCTTGCATTCTTTAAAATTTTTCTAGGTAGGAGGGTATACGCGGGCTGTAATCTAGATAGTTGCGTATGCCCGCATGCATTATTTTATCTGCATGCGGGCATACGCTGGCTTCCCTAAGAAAACTCACATATGTGTAGGGATGACCATTTTAAAAGGTCAGCGCCCCCCCAAAAACCAAAAGGAAATGCATAATTGAAATATTGAAATGCAAGGGGGGTTAGTATGTACTTACTTGGTCCAATTGGAAGCTCGTTCTGTCTACCGAAGCTCCCAGAATAAACTCTTTTGATAAAGGGGTATTTTTGGCTCCATAGTCAATTTCTCAATTAACAATAGTGATAATGAGCTGCCAGCTTCTATTTATAGACTTTTTGGTCACTTTTTGTCATTTTTTTTGGACCCTTTTGTCATTTTTTCCAAATTGAAAATCATTTAGTATGGTTCAGGAGTTCTCTATGGATGGTTACGATAAGTGTTACTTTGGGTATTGGGAAACTTTTTTGGATATTTGGGTCATTTTAAAAAATCCTTTGGTAAAAAGTCATTTTTCCAACTCATTGCATTTAAGTTAAGGATTCCACCTCCACTTCTTGCATCTTGTTGTCTTTTTCGCTTTTCCATAGGATCGATCCCACCGAGTTGCAATAGGGAACCATCATTGCTGCTCTAGGAGTGTCATAATTTAGTGGTAGATCCTACCTTAACATGGATTCCCTAGATAGATCATGATTACATTATGGTATCCATGCTGTAACTAATGACTATAGGCTCAGGAGTCCTTATTAGGTTTCCTAATTACGAGTTTGAGCCTCATTTGCATGTTTCATTATCACTCTTGACCTCACCCTCAGGACTCCCAAAAACATAACGGGTCTTCTTTTAATCCCTTTTCAGACCCTCTAAACATGAAAAGATTGTCAAGCGATCTTGTGGCCTTTCACGCTCGTTAAACTGAAATTTGAAGCCACGTCTATTTGGCGGTAGTTTACCCCTTTTTCGGTCTGGATGGTCAATTGTACGAACAAAGGTATACTCTAGAGGTCGTAACTTTTGCATACGATATCCGTTATAGGGGTGTGTTAGCCTGTTGGAAAGGTATTTTTGAGAACCATGCATTATGTTGTCAAAATTTGACTCCATTAACAATTTGACTATGGAAACCCAAGAACACACTTTTTAGGGACCCAAAACGGCCCTTGAAGTACATAAAGATGTACTGACATGAAAACTTACAAAATAAGCCAATTGAAATAGGTGAGTGACCACCAATATCCACTTGGATTCTTTGTAGGGCTTCAGGACAGACACACAAGTACAAAACCCACAATTACAAAGAAATGTCCCCATTACAAAGAAACGTGCTGAACTAAAAACTGTCAAGATGAGATAGTTGGAATTTGGAAAAGGTGGGTGGCCACCAATATCCACCTGAATTATAATATGTGGTTTATGATTAGGAATGATAAATGCACTTTCTATGGGCCATGCATGGGTTCATATGATATTTTTCAAAGAATGGATGGGCCACATTTTTTAGAGCATGGTTCAAGGCCAAAAATTAATGAATTCGTCCATCAAATTTATTTGTAGGGCTCATGGGCCATGCACATGAGCATAAATCATCACAAAGGACCTATAAAAGGAATGTTTGAATTTCAAGTGATATATGGGAATAAATGTAATGATCGGTGCATCATGTATGGGTCTGAAATCTATATTTATGGTTGGGTGATTAAAACTAGGTAGTGACTACTTGACATACAAATTTTTGTATGTGACTACTTTATTGATTCAATTTTTTTTTAAACAATCATAATTTGTATACATTGATTCCATTATTTATATATTAAAGCATTCCACTTACACTGACATATATCTTATACTCTCATAAAAGATGTCAATGCTAGAAACAAAATTATTACATCATTTTTTAAGTTTTATCTTCTTACCTATACAAATTAAAGGATATTTGTTTTTAAGATTTCTATTACATATACAAAATATATTAAAACAATTCAATTTCATCTATGATTATGATGATTTTTATTAAAATAATTAAATATTATATTTATTTAAGATTTTAATTTGTAAACATAAAGCTATGTAGAGAAAAGTTGCATCTCTTGTTTGTCATGTAATATGAAGGAATGACTATGTGTTCTATGTGTGTTGTCACTTCAACTTAAATATGGTTGATGGTTTTGTTTTTTTCTTTTTTGTTTTTTTGCACAGTGAAAACAAAATTTAAAGACAAAACAAAATAAATATGTCACTTCAACTTAGATATGGTTGATTTCTTTGGTTTTGTTTTGATTTTCTTTTATGTTTTTTTCACAGTGAAAAGAAAAAATCAAGACAAAACAAAATAAAGATAAAGATAGAAGAAATCATAATCATAATCAATTTTCTTCTATCTTTGTTAAATGATTTTTCTTAATGTGATTTCTTATGTCTTATGTCTTTGGTTTTGTTATGATTTTTCTTAATGATTTTACTTATGTGATTTTTCTGCATCTTGTTAAATGGCTTTTTTTTTTCTCTATTTGATAAATGATATTTTGTCTTTCCAATATTTTTTCCTTTGTCTTTGTCTTTTCTTCACAAAGCCAAAATAATGAATTTTTTGTGATTTTTTTCTTTGTTTTTAATTATTTTGTTTTATTTTTTCCTCAAAAATAAGATAGAAATAAAAATCAAAACAAAAAGGGAAAAATTTTATCACATTGAAAATTTTGTGATTTTTTTTCTTAATTTTTATGTATTTTGTTTTATATTTTTTTCAAAATTAAAATAGGAAAAAAATAAAACAAAAAGGAAAAATTAAATTAAGAACACTAGAAATAACATTTAAATAAACAAAACAAAAGGAAAAAAAAATAATAAGAGAAAATTTATTTAGAAACACATTAAATGACAATAAAGATACCATTTAAAAAGACAAAAAAAAAAGTCCAAGAAAATGATAGAAGAAAAGTCATTTAGAAAAATAGAAAATGGATAAATTGATCATCAGTTATGCATTCATTAGTTTTACTAACTAACATCGATACAGAGTGCCATAATGCTAAGTATAGTTCAAAATCAGAGAAGTTAAGCAACCAACAACTGCAACAAGGTTGTCCCAATATCTATACATGTGAGTGAAGGTGATACGAACAATCACAATGTTTTCATCTGTAATCCTTCAAATGTTGATAGATGGAAAATTATTTACATAGGGAACAATGTACATATTTGTTGTAAAATGTTAATCACAATGTTTTTTCAACTCCTCAAACATTGTTCTTCTCTATTTTTTTAGATTGGTTGTCTTCTTACAATTCCCACCAACTCTT
>ML779720.1:390062-417247 GCA_009831015.1 Picea engelmannii | reverse complement strand
CAAAGAAGAATTACAAAAAATATTGAAGGTAGGATTCATCTACCCTATCTCTGACAGTCAATGGGTTTCTCCATTAGTTGTTGTACCTAAGAAAAATGGGAAATGGAGAATTTGTGTAGATTATAGAGAATTGAACAAAGCAACGCTCAGAGATCATTTTCCATTACCATTCATAGATCAAGTCTTAGATTCACTAGCCGGAAAGAAATACCTTTCCTTCTTAGATGGATTTAGTGGCTACAACCAAATCAATATAGCATTAGAAGATCAGGACAAAACAACTTTCACATGCCCATGGGGTACATATGCTTATAAGGTATTACCTTTTGGTTTATGTAATGCCCCAACTACTTTTCAAAGAGCAGTCCTGGCCATTTTTGTTGATTTAGTACATGAATGTGTAGAGGTATATATGGATGATTTCTCTGTGCATGGTGATTCTTTTGAAAAATCTTTGAAAAACTTGGAAAAAGTCTTAATAAGATGCATAGAAACAAATTTGTCTCTTAGCAATGAAAAATGTTTTATGATGTTAACTGAAGGGGTAGTATTGGGACATCATATCTGATCATCAGGAATAACAGTGGATCCTGCAAAAATACAAATCATTGTAAATCTACCAGAACCAATAAGCCAAAAATATGTGAGAATTTTTCTTGGATATGCAGGCTATTAAGGAAGATTCATTGAAAATTTTAGTAAAATAGCTTTGCCTTTATTCAAATTACTCGCAAAAGATATACATTTTCATTGGAATACTAATTATCAAAATGCCTTCCAGAAGCTCAAGGACAAGCTATCAACAACACCTATATTAAGAGGACCTAATTGGACTTTGTAATTTCATATCTCAACAGATGCATCAGATACTGCAATAGGGGCATCATTGGGTCAAAAGGAAAATCTTTTGACTTATGCCATTTACTTCATTAGTAAAAATCTAACCCCTGCAGAATTGAATTACACAGTCATAGAGAAGGAAATGTTGGTAGTTGTACATGCTGTGAATAAATTTCGTCACTACATAACCGGTTATGAAATCTTTATCCATACAGATCATTCTGCCATAAAATATCTCATGAACAAACCTATTACTAATGGCAGGATAACAAGATGGTTGTTATTGTTGCAGGAATTCAACATCACAGTCTTGAATAGACTTGGAAAGGAAAATCAACTGATTTCCTCTCTCGATTAAAAACCCCTCTTGAGATTGTTCCTGTCTCAGACAATTTTCCTAATGAGCACCTATTTGCAATTTCAGTTAAAACTCCATGGTATGCTGATATAGCCAAGTATTTATCGTCAGGAATGTTACCTCCATCTCTCACCTTAAAAGAAAAGAAAAAGATAATTAAACAAAGTGCTAGATACACATGGATTGATGGAGATCTCTTTTATATAGGATATGACCTCATAATTAGAAGATGTGTAGGACAAAATGAGATTTTAGAAATACTGAAAGCTTGCCATGATGAACCTTGTGGTGGTCATTTTGCAGATAAGAGGACATCACACAAAATATTCAATTTAGGATATTATTGGACATTTATCTTCAAAGATTCCAAGAAATATGTCCGAAGTTGTGATAGCTGCCAAAGGATGGGAAAGCCACTCCCAACCAATGAGATGCCTCTCAAACCACAAGTTCACATTGAGCCATTTGAAAAGTGGGCTCTTGATTTCATTGGTCCAATAAATCCACCATCAAAAGGGAAACAGTACATCTTAGTATGTACTGATTATGTTACAAAGTGGGTGGAAGCCAAAGCCTTAGTGAGAGCTACATAATAGTCAGTGGTCAACTTCCTCTTTGAAGAAATATTTGTTAGATTTGGAGTACCACGAGAGATTGTAACAGACCAAGGAGCACAGTTTACTTCTAAAATGGTGAAAGACTTAGCAAGCAAATATCAGATAAAGCATCAGAAATCTACACCCTATCATCCACAAGCAAATGGATAGGTGGAATCTACTAACAAAACTTTAGAAGAAATCATGACCAAGACAGTCCAAACACACAGAAAAGACTGGTTAGACAAGCTTCAAGAAGCATTATGGGCATACAGAATCACCTATAAAGATAGTATTGGGTTTACTCCTTATCAGCTGGTATATGGTAAGCAAGTTTTGCTACCTATAGAATTTCAAATTCATACTTTTAAATTAGCAACTCAATTAGGACTAGATCTTTCCGAAGCACAAAAAGAGAGGATCATGCAATTAAATCAATTAGATGAGATGAGACAGGAAGCAGTTGAACACAACACTTTGATACAACAGCAGAGGGCACATTGGAATGATAAGTGTATCAAGAAGAAACAATTCAAAGAAGGAGACTGAGCTTTGTTATTTGATTCAAAATTTAAAGATTTCAAAGATAAATTTACAACTCATTGGCTTGGTCCTTATGAGATTGCACAAGTATATGACAATGGCTCAGTCAAATTACAAACAATAGACGATGAGGCAAGCTCATTCATAGTCAATGGACACAGGCTAAATCTCTACAATAAGCCTATAAGCAAGGAAGACTTTCTACACCAAATATCTCAACAGAATGAGATGAAAGTGTTGGAGAAACAAAACCATGTGTCTCCTCCACATTCTACTTAAAAAAAAAACATTAAAAAAAAGAGAAAAAGAGAAAAAGAAAAAGAGAAAAAGAAGAAAAAGAAAAAGGGAGTTTAGTTGTGAAAACCCAGGAAACTGGCACAATATAAACTCAAATTTTGATTGGAAAACCAAGTAACATTGGCCAACCAAAATTCTTCAAATACTAATAAATTTTCATCATTAAATTCTAGTTTTATTTTCGGCCTCAAAAGTTTTTTCTGACTTGAGGACAAGTCAATAAATAAGGCTGAGGGGGATAAGGTATATTTTGAAAACCTTTCAAGCCTTCTACAGAATACAACATGCAAAGGAACCAACTCCATTTCAAGTTCAACAGAGGGACCTAATGAAGACATCCATTTCAAATTTCAGCAGAGGGACTTGATGAAGACATTAATTTCAACCAGCAGAGGGACCTAATGAAGACATCCATTTCAAGTTCAGCAGAGGGACCTGATGAAGACATCCATTTCAAGTTCAACAGAGGGACCTGATGAAGACATTCATTTCAATCAGCAGAGGGACCTGATGAAAACATTCATTTCAATCAGCAAAGGGACCTGATGAAGACATTAATTTCAATCGACAGAGGGACCTGAGGAAGACACTCATTCCAATCAACAGAGGGACCTGAGGAAGACAACAACTCCATTCAGCAAGGGACCTGAGAAGATATCAATTTCAATCAAAAAAAGGACCTGAGATACTAGCAAAGTAAATACAAGAGGAATCTGAGGACTTACACTAGCATCCCATCCAGCTTCAGTCAAACAAAACACAATGAGAAAACAAGTTAGTATATTTTCATTTTTAATGCTTTAAATTTGAGAATTCTTCCTAAGCTAGGAATGATAAATGCCCTATCTTTCCTTTCCCCTACATCACCTTTTCATCACTCCATTTTTCATCATCAAAAGCATTTAAAATGGTACTCAAAAGAACCACTTTTGGTTTCCAAAGGAGTTATAAGGAGGGATTAGGTTTCAAATACCAAAACACATGGTTTGTTTTGAAGCTGTCAAAAGCTCTGTTGCATACACAGACTGAAGTATTGCTACACAAACTAAGGATGGTTTGCATCCATTTTAAAAGGGGTTATATGAAGGAAAGTTCATGTTTGATGAAAGAATTGGAAACAAATTTGGGAGTTATATGACACATGAACATTTTTTAAAACCATATCTTATAATAATTGCAATGGGAGAAGAGTACAAGGTACGAACATAGTAGCACCTTTAGCTGTGATTGATGTACAAACCATTTTCAAAAATAAAAGACCCTTGTTGAAATCTCCACCAACGTTTTCTCTCTCCATAAAACCAAAACGACTCAATTGATTTCTCATATTTGTTGGGCCTCACAAAAAATTGCACACTGTGTCTCATTGTGCACGCCCCTGGACTTGAACTGTTGACTCACCTCTGCATACACTCACCTCCATTTCAAATTACACACTCTGTTTATACCTCATACGCATTCCAAATCCCTACATTCTAGCTCGTTGTTCCTCCTACGCATCCTAAATCCCTACACTCTAGCACATTGACCCTATTACGCGTCCCTACTCCAAAATTCTTTGATAGAAAACAAATTGTATGTTGACAATTACACTGTCAACATACAAGATTTCGTTTTGTGGAAGAAAACACCGGGGAATTGAAGGAGATACGTGGTGAAGCAAGGGTAGAAAATGTATCCAAACAGTTGTCGACCTCTGAAGGTAAGCCCGAACTCAGAAATTAGACAACAAAGTATAAATTCAACGTTTTGGATACATTTGTAAAACAAAATAGTCCATGTTTAACAGAGGGCGAATTGAAAGAAGGGAAATTGAGCCAGAGTTCGATAGAGAAGCCTGAGAATTTTTCAAAGTTACCAGGTATGCCCGTGCATAATTTTTTTATGAACGGAGAATAGCCTAGGAATAAAAAAATTAAAGAGATTTCCTTTGCTTATTTGAACAAAAACTCTTCTTGAAGACCATACACAGAAATTAAAATTCACACAGAGTCTAGAAGTTTGAGAAATATTGCAGAGTTGAAGTTTTTTTAAAAACAGTGGAAATATTTTAGGTCTTGTTTTTGAAATTTTTTGAAGTATGGTATCTAGATATGAGCCAGGGAGGCTTGTTGCATCAAAAATACACAGAGATAGTATACAAATTCTGGAACAGAAACAATGGTTAAGTTTCTTTGAAAAATTTGATGGATTTTGTGAAGGAGTTGCCTTAGAATTTGCTCACTCATTTGATGGGGAAAGAGCTACTGTTGGGAACCTTACCATCAGGATAACTGAAGATAGTATTGCACTTGTCACTGGACTACCTCAGATAGGAGAGAGATATTTCAAAACCAAGCATTTCAAAGATAAATCATGGGTACCTTTTATTTCAAGGTCAAGGGTAGCAACAATAAACTGGAAGAAAGGAATCCCAAGGAGTTGGTTGGTCCATCCCTGGGATGAATTAGCATACCTTATACAAAAAATTATAAATTGTGAGGGAAGGTTTAGCATCATTTACCTATATCATATTAGACTGCTACAACATTTGAGAGGTGACTGTGAAATGAATATGCCTTATTTTCTTTTACAAAGCCTTTCCAAAATGGCCAAGACTGTCTAGAAACAGGGAAGGAACACAGAAAGGAGTTTGTATCATTGTAGTCTTATTAAAATGATCATTAAATATGAACTACAGAAGCAAAATGTGATTTGGCAACAATTTACCTTTGAAAATCATTTTTAAGCCATAAAGGAGGAAGAAGGAGAGGAGCAAATTTTAGTTGTGACTGATGATGAAGGAGAAGTACAACACTCCAAGCCAACAAGCCCAAAACCGCCTATGGGGAGGAGAAAAACAAGAAGTATGGTGATAAAAGAAAAATAACTTGAAGAAAAGGACAAGACATTTACCACTTATGACAGGAGGACAAGAAAATGCCAAGTTCAAAAAGGTCAAATACAAGAGAATGATGATGAAGCACAACAAGCACAATATGAACATATTCAGACTCTTGAACCACAATCATTGGGAAATGATGGATTTGAGGAACAAGAAACTTCTACCTGTGAACATATGAGAGTGGATATGGAACAATTAATTAGGGACATGAAAGAAGAACCTCAAATAGAAGAGGTGGTTGGTACATCCACATCTCAACCTGACAGGAAGAACAAGAAAATAAGGAAGATGAAGAGAAAAATCAAAGAAATTGAAGTCTTAGAAAGATATATAAAAACAGGAAATGAAATGCTGAGAACTCAAAGCCAAAAAACACAAGAGGAGAATGACACTTTGAAGAAAAAGAACAAAAAGCTTCAAAAACAGAATAAGTTAATTTCCAAACAAGCCTATAAGTGGTTCCAGCAGAAAAAGGCATATAAAGAGAAGTATCAAAGAATGAAAGCACTTCATACAGCTCAGGAAAATGTGGAAACTTTATTACAGGCATCCAAGGTGGCAGAAGATCAGTGACGGAGGTCAGGGACATTTTTGTGCATGAGGACATGCAAAGACTTCCTCTTGGGGGAGATGTTGAGTCCATTTTTATGCTTCCATTTTTCTCTATAAACCATACTTTTGCCTCTTTATCCATCCATTTTGCCTTCATTTCATTCCATATTTTCCATGAAACAGCCTATGCAAGGTATATTTGTCATTCTTTAGCTTAAGAATTGTGTTTTCTAAAATTTAGCATTAAAATTGAAAATTTATTAGAAATTACAGGATTTGACTAAATCCTGTAAAAGCTTCGTGGTTTGTATACTTGCAGGACACCTAGGTGAAATATAACACTTGGGTTGTGTTCCCTGATGTACAAGGATGGATAATGAGCTATCACATTTGAAATCTGAGCCTTCCAGATGTCCGGTCAACGTTGGTCAAACAGGGCCACTTCAGCAGAAAATGCCCTATTTCAGCCCTAAATCTTGGACAGTTTTGGATTTTCGTGGGATTTGACCATATATTGTGGATATGAAGGAGGCATTCGACCCTCTTAGGATATTGTGGATCTGATCATGATATTTATGAGACTTATTAGCATTTTTGGTTTTAAGACTCTTGTATAAATACTCTTAAGCTTAAACTAGTAAGACAATCTTGATATGAATGAAGAAACTTGAGAATTTGCACTCTTGAAGATCAGATCTGTGTTTTTTTCCTGTGAATGCTTATGATATGATGATTTGAATGCTACTTGAGTTCTTTCTTAGCTGAGTCAACTCAAGTGTACAAGTGAAGCATTGGAGGGCCCCCATTGCCAAACTAGTACACTCTTTCTTTGTGTTCTTTTTCAAGTACATGTTTTAGATCAGATCTTGTTGTAGATGAGTTTTATCTTGTTGTACTTAGATGAATTTCATAGCTAAGTTAGATGCTTAATGTTTTCAAGCCTTACTCATATTGTGAATGATTTCTTGAATGAGAATTCAATGTGTAGTTTGACTTCAAGCATTAAGATAGTCATGAATGTTTTTTCAGTTATTTATGCTTTCAGTACTTTGATTTGATTTGATGATAGTTGTTAATGAATGAATGAAAGAAGACAATGAATGCATCTCTTGAATAAGAGTTTTGTTCTTCTAACATTTGATAGGTCTTAAAACTAGTTCGAACATCTCTTGAATGCTTATTGTTTTTACTCTTTAGAAGAACAAGTGCTGATTACTGTTATGAGATCTATGAAGATGACTTCTGAATAGAAGCTTAGCATCTCTTTCATATTCATCCTTATAATAGGTTTTGGTTTATCTCCATTTAAGATAAAAACTATTTCTAAATCCATATACTTTGGACGTGCCTCTAAGTCTTACAAACACCGGATTGACAATCATTTGCACTCTAATTTACTTGAGTAGATTGGAGCCTAAAATTTTGGCGCTGTTGCTGGGGAGGCATATTTAGAGATATAAAAAAAACATATATACTCATAAAATAAAAAAATACAGCATAGAAGTGATTTTAAGTTATGTTTCTTTATTTCTAAACTTAGGGATGATAAAGGAAGATTTTTAAAACAAAACCCCCCCAAAACCAATCCACCATTTGTAGGAGCAGGAACATCTACAACTGAATCTACCACACCAACTGCTGGAAAGATTACTTTAGAAGAATTGGAAGAGAAACAACGTTCAGGACAAAGGTTAACTCTCATAGAAAGACAAGTTCTATTGGCTTATGAAGTAAAGAAGAAACAAACACAAACAAAAATATCTTCTGTAGGAAAGCAAAAAGAAAAAAAAACTATTTTTGAACAAATAGAACAACCTCTTTTTCCAACAGAAATATCTGACTGTAGAACATAAAACTTCTTTGAAATATCAGAAGATGATAGACAAGAAAGGGAGAGAATGGAAAGGGAATTAGAAAGGAAAAGAAATGAAGAAAGAGGAAGGAAAGAACGAGAAGATAGAGAATCACATCGAGAGGAGGCAAGAGGAAATGATGAAGAAGAGGAAGAAGAACATACTACATTTGTATTTCCTATAGTTGTCACACCAACCCTTTTAGGAGATGACATAAAAATGAAAAATATCCCTCCCTCTGTTCTTCCAAATTTCTTTGGTTTGACTACTGAAGACCCTGATTCTTTCATGTTTGAATTTGACATTGTTTGTAGAACATATGGATATACCAATGATGCTCAAAAAATTCGTTTATTTCCTGCAACTTTGAAAGGATATGCACTAAAATGGTTCATGGGTTTGGGAGAAACAACCATAGTATACTGGGAAGACATGAAAAAGAAATTTCTTACTAAATATAAGCCTTATTGTAAGTCCAAAGACTCTAAAGAAGATATCTTTAAAATGACTCAAAGTGAAGATGAAAGTTTAGAAGGATATCTAGAAAAATTTCTTTATAATATGCATAAATCTAAGCAATCTAATCTTCCTTTGGATGTCATCCGTACTATCTTTTTGAAGGGAATTTCAGATGAAAACTTGGAGGCTCTTAATTTAATGGGGGCAAGGGATATTTCTCACCTTCCTTTCCCAAAAATCGTTGACTTATGTAAGAAATACCCAAGAGGAAAAGATAAAAGAGGAATAGGACAAAGAGATATTGTAACAAAGTCAACAAAATCAATTTCCAATGGTGTTACTAAAACGGAATTAGGAAATTTGTTTGAGAGATTTAAAACTGATATTATGAACACATTTGGTTCATAACTTGAAATGTTGAAAGCTAAACAGAAGCAAGAAGAACAAGATAAAGTATTAGCCATCTAGTGTCCTACATGTAGAAAAAAACATGCACCGAGAGAATGTCCTTTAAAATAATTCAAGTTTGTGTATTATGTATAGATAATCATGCCACGGATGATTGTCCAAGGTTAAAAGAAATACAAGCTACTCACATAGAAGAAGGACAAGGAATGGAATCTCTTTATTACCTAGCACTAAGGAAGCCTTGGCAGCCACGTTTCACATGTATGTCTCAAAATTTTGCGCCTCAACAATTTCCTCAGAATTTTCAAATTTCCATTCAAAATACATGGAATGCACCCATGCCTTGGCAAAGTTGGCCTCCTCAACAGAGCCAAAACCAACCTCCTCAAGGTTGGCGAGGGTATTCTGAAGGAAATCAGCCATACCAACAGCCATACCAACAGCCTTATCAACAGCCATACCAACAGCCATATCAGCCTTTTCCTTATCAACAGTTCCAGCAAAATCAGCCACAAAATTCATATTTTCAGTCATCACAACCTGCACCTCAACTAACCCAACCACAAAAACTCCAGCTACCATCTAACCAACCTCCACCCAGACCTACTCAATTATCATCTCAACCAATCTCCAACCCTAATAATAAAGTGGAAAAACCCATGTATAACGTTGAAGAAGGACCATCATATTCCATCCTCCGTCTTCAAATATCCACTTGAGGTCTGGAAAAGTTTTACCAAAGGATTCTCCTGTTATCACAGAAAAACAAATTGAACAAGAGGAGATTCCTAGCACAGAAGAGCTATCAATAGACAATCAAATCCAGAAGGGAAAAACATTAAATATCCAAACACCTCCTTTCCCAGAAAGGTTGGTGAAAGAGAAATTACCAATCTCTCTTTCTGAGTTTGATGTCTTAGATGAATTAAGAAATGTCTGTGTGAAAATTCCTTTATTGCAGGCTATTAAGGATATCCCAATCTATACAAAAACAAATAAGGAATTGTGTTCAAAGAAAACCAACAAAATAAGGAAAGATCCACCAACAATTCATGTAATTGGAAATATAGCAGGCCTAATGTCAAATAACATTTCCATCGAAAAATATGTTGATCCAGGAATTCCAATGGTAACCATAAAAATCAACCATTTTTCGATCTCTAAAACATTAATTGAATTAGGAGAAGCTATCAATGTGATGACATTAGAAACGATGAGACATTTGAATTTGTAAAATCTTCGACCAACCACTACGGTCTTAGAATTAGCTGATAGATCTAAAGTAGTTCCTGAGGGTATACTTGAAGATATCACAGTTTCTTTGGATTATTGGGAGTATCCAGTAGATTTCCTAGTCCTTCAACCAAAATCTAATCTAGGAGGCCATCCATTAATCCTTGGAAGACCTTGGTTGGCCACAACTGATGCTTTCATTAGTTGTAGAACAGAGAATATGCTTATCTCACATGGAACTGAATGGAAACAAATCACACTTTATCCTCCGGCTCAAAAACCTTCTGTAATAGATCAATTACCCTGGCGTGATGAAAAAGAGAAACAACAGGAAGAAGTAATTCAACCTATATTAAGTATTAATCAAGCCTTTGATTTTAGGGAGGAAAATAACGAAGATCTATTAGACTATTTCATTTCTGAACCAGATATCTCGGAAGAATTAAGAGACAAAAAATACACTGCTGCAGATGAAATCTTAGGACAAACTTTCCAAGAAAATTGCACAATCCATTCTTTAGAGTCAGCATTTAATGACATTTTTCCAGTTATTTCTATGTGAAATGCTCAAAGCAAGATAATTGAAATTAGTCCTGGAAAACATTTGAATATTGGTGGCACAAATTTTGAACCACCCCAGGAAGAACAATTGATTGCACTATTGAAGAAATATCATAAAGCATTTGCTTGGGAATATACTGATATGCAGGGGATTCATCCTAAAACATGCACTCATCATATCTACACAGATGATAACATAATACCTCTCAGACAACCACAACGAAGAATGAATCCAATGTTGAAAGAGGTAGTCAAAGAAGAATTACAAAAATTATTGAAGGTAGGATTCATCTACCCTATCTCTGACAGTCAATGGGTTTCTCCATTAGTTGTTGTACCTAAGAAAAATGGGAAATGGAGAATTTGTGTAGATTATAGAGAATTGAACAAAGCAACACTCAAAGATCATTTTCCATTACCATTCATAGATAAAGTCTTAGATTCACTAGCTGGAAAGAAATACTTTTCCTTCTTAGATGGATTTAGTGGCTACAACCAAATCAATATAGCATTAGAAGATCAGGACAGAACAACTTTCACATGCCCATGGGGTACATATGCTTATAAGGTATTACCTTTTGGTTTATGTAATTCCCCAGCTACTTTTCAAAGAGTAGCCCTGGCCATTTTTGCTGATTTAGTACATGAATGTGTAGAGGTATATATGGATGATTTCTCTGTGCATGGTGATTCTTTTGAAAAATCTTTGAAAAACTTGGAAAAAGTCTTAATAAGATGCATAGAAACAAATTTGTCTCTTAGAAATGAAATTTTTTTTATGATGTTAACTAAAGGGGTAGTATTGGGACATCATATCTCATCATCAGCAATAATAGTGGATCCTGCAAAAATACAAATCATTGTAAATCTACCGGAACCATTAAACCAAAAAGATGTGAGAAGTTTTCTTGGATATCCAGGCTATTATCGAAGATTCATTGAAAATTTTAGTAAAATAGCTTTACCTTTATTCAAATTACTCACAAAAGATATACATTTTCATTGGAATACTAATTGTCAAAATGCCTTCCAGACGCTCAAGGACAAGCTATCAACAACACCTATATTAAGAGGACCTAATTGGACTTTATCATTTCATATCTCAACAGATGCATCAGATACTGCAATAGGGGCATCATTGGGTCAAAAGGAAAATCTTATGACTTATGCTATTTACTTCATTAGTAAAAATCTAACCCCTGCAGAATTGAATTACACAGTCACAGAGAAGGAAATGTTGGCAGTAGTACATGATGTGAATAAATTCCATCACTACATAACCGGTTATGAAGTCTTTATCCATACAGATCATTCTGCAATAAAATATCTCATGAACAAACCTATTACTAATGGAAGGATAAAAAGATGGTTGTTATTGATGCAGGAATTCCACATCACAGTCTTGAATAGACCTGGAAAGGAAAATCAAGTAGTTGATTTCCTCTCTCGATTAAAAACCCCTGGTGAGATTGTTCCTGTCTCAGACAATTTTCCTAATGAGCACCTATTTGCAATTTCAGTTAAAACTCCATGGTATACTGATATAGCCAACTATTTATCGTCAGGAATGTTACCTCCATCTCTCACCTCAAAAGAAAAGGAAAAGATAATTAAACAAAGTGCTAGATACACATGGATTGATGGAGATCTCTTTTATACAGGATATGACCTCATAATTCGAAGATGTGTAAGACAAGATGAGATTTTAGAAATACTGAAAGATTGCCATGATGAACCTTGTGGTGGTCGTTTTGCAGATAAGAGGACAACACACAAAATATTCAATTTAGGATATTATTGGCCATCCAGCTTCAAAGATTCCAAGAAATATGTCTGAAGTTGTGATAGCTACCAAAGGATGGGAAAGCCACTCCCAACCAATGAGATGCCTCTCAAACCACAAGTTCACATTGAGCCGTTTGAAAAGTGGGCTCTTGATTTCATTGGTCCAATAAATCCACCATCAAATGGGAAACAATACATCTTAGTATGTACTGATTATGTTACAAAGTGGGTGGAAGCCAAAGCCTTAGTGAGAGCTGCAGAATAGTCAGTGGTCAAATTCCTCTTTGAAGAAATATTTTTTAGATTTGGAGTACCATGGGATATTGTAACAGACCAAGGAGCACAGTTTACTTCTAAAATGGTGAAAGACTTAGCAAGCAAATATCAGATCAAGCATCGGAAATCTACACCCTATCATCCACAAGCAAATGGACAGGTGGAATCTACTAACAAAACTTTAGAAGCAATCATGACCAAGACAGTCCAAACACACAGAAAAGACTGGTCATACAAGCTTCAAGAAGCATTATGGGCATACAGAATCACCTATAAAGATAGTATTGGGTTTACTCCTTATCAGCTGGTATATGGTAAGCAAGTTTTGCTACCTACAGAATTTCAAATTCATACTTTTAAATTAGCAGCTGAATTAGGACTAGATCTTTCCGAAGCACAAAAAGAGAGGATCATGCAATTAAATCAATTAGATGAGATGATACAGGCAGCAATTGAACACAACACTTTGATACAACAGCAGAGGGCACATTGGCATGATAAGTATATCAAGAAGAAACAATTCAAAGAAGGAGACTGGGCTTTGTTATTTGATTCAAAATTTAAAGATTTCAAAGCTAAATTTACAACTCATTGGCTTGGTCCTTATGAGATTGCACAAGTATATGACAATGGCTCAGTCAAATTACAAACAATAGATGATGAAGCAAGCTCATTCATAGTCAATGGACACAGGCTAAAGCTCTACAATAAGCCTATAAACAAGGAAGACTTTCTACAACAAATATCTCAACAGAATGAGATGAAAGTGTTGGAGAAACAAAACCATGTGTCTCCTCCACATTCTACTTAAAAAAAAAAACATAAAAAAAAGAGAAAAAAGAGAAAAAGAAAAAGAGAAAAAGAAGAAAAAGAAAAAGGGAGTTTAGTTGTGAAAACCCAGGAAACTGGCACAATATAAACTTGAATTTTGATTGGAATACCAAGTAACTTTGGCCAATCAAAATTCTTCAAATACTAATAAATTTTCATCATTAAATTCTAGTTTTATTTTCATCTTCAAAAGTTTTTTCTGACTTGAGGACAAGTCAATAAATAAGGCTGAGGGGGATAAGGTATATTTTGAAAACCTTTCAAGCCTTCTACAGATGACAACATGCAAAGGAACCAACTCCATTTCAAGTTCAACAGAGGGACCTAATGAAGACATCCATTTCAAAGTTCAACAAAGGGACTTGATGAAGACATTAATTTCAACCAGTAGAGGGACCTGATGAAGACATCCATTTCAAGTTCAGCAGAGGGACCTGATGAAGACATCCATTTCAAGTTTAGCAGAGGGACCTGATGAAGAAATTCATCTCAATCAGTAGAGGGACCTGATGAAAACATTAATTTCAATCAGCAGAGGGACCTGATGAAGACATTAATTTCAATCAGCAGAGGGACCTGAGGAAGACACTCATTCCAATCAACAAAGGGACCTGAGGAAGACAACAACTCCATTCAGCAAGGGACCTCAGAAGATATCAATTTCAATCAACAAAAGGACCTGAGATACTATCAAAGTAAATACAAGAGGAATCTTAGGACTTACACCAGCATCCCATCCAGCTTCAGTCAAACAAAACACAACGAGCAAACAAGTTAGTATATTTTCCTTTTTAATGTTTTAAATTTGAGAATTCTTCCTAAGCTAGGAATGATAAATGCCCTATCCTTCCTTTCCCCTACATCACCTTTTCATCACTCCATTTTTCATCCTCAAAAGCATTTAAAATGGTACTTAAAAGAACCACTTTTGGTTTCCAAAGGAGTTATAAGGAGGGATTAGGTTTCAAATACCAAAACACATGGTTTGTTTTGAAGCTGTCAAAAGCTCTGTTGCATACACAGACTGATGTGTTGTTGCAAAAACTAAGGATAGTTTGTATACATTTTAAAAGGGGTTATAAGAAGGAAAGTTCATGTTTGATGAAAGAGTTGGAAACAAATTTGGGAGTTATATGACACATGAACATTTTTTAAAACCATATCTTATAATAATTATAAGGGGAGAAGAGTACAAGGTACGAACAGAGTAGCACCTTCAGCTGTGATTGATGTACAAACCATTTTCAAAAATAAAAGACCCTTTTTGAAATCGCCACCAACGTTTTCTCTCTTCATAAAAACAAAACAACTCAATTGATTTCTCATATTTGCTGGGCCTCACCAAAAATTGCACACCGTGTCTCATTTTGCATGCCCCCGGACATGAACTGTTGACGCACCTCTGCATACACTGACCTCCATTTCAAATTACACACTCTGTTCATACCTCCTACGCATTCCAAATCCCTACATTCTAGCCCGATGTTCCTCCTACGCATCCTAAATCCCTACACTCTAGCACATTGACCCTCTTACGCGTCCCTACTCTGAAATTCTCTGATAGAAAACGAATTTTATGTTGACAATTACACTGTCAACATACAAGATTTCGTTCTGTGGAAGAAAACGCGGGGGAATTGAAGGAGATACGTGGTGAAGCAAGGGTAGAAAACGTATCCAAACAGGAGCCGAACTCTGAAGGTAAGCTCGAACTCAGAAATTAGACAACTAAGTATAAATTCAACATTCTGGATACATTTGTAAAACAAAATAGTCCATGTTTAACAGAGGCTGAATTGAAAGAAGGGAAATTGAGCCAGAGTTCGACATAGAAGCTTGAGAATTTTTCAAAGTTACCAGGTATTCCCGTGCATAATTTTTTTATGAACAGAGAATAGCCTAGGAATAAAAAAATTAAAGAGATTTCCTTTGCTTATTTGAACATAAACTCTTCTTGAAGACCATACACAGAAATTAAAATTCACACAGAGTCTGGAAGTTTGAGAAATATTGCAGAGTTGAAGTTTTTTTCAAAACAGTGGAAATATTTTAGGTATTATTTTTGAATTTTTTTTAAGTATGGTATCTAGATATGAGCCAGGGAGGCTTGTTGCATCAGAAATACACAGATATTGTATACAAATTCTGGAACAGAAACAGTGGTTAAGTTTCTTTGAAAAATTTGATGGATTTTGTGAAGGAGTTGCCTTAGAATTTGCTCACTCATTTGATGGGGAAAGAGCTACTGTTGGGAACCTTACCATCAGGATCACTGAAGATAGTATTGCACTTGTCACTGGACTACCTCAGATAGGGGAGAGATATTTCAAAACCAAGCATTTCAAAGATAAATCATGGGTACCTTTTATTTCAAGGTCAAGGGTAGCAACAGTAAACTGGAAGAAAGGAATCCCAAGGAGTTGGTTGGTCCATCCCTGGGATGAATTAGCATACCTTATACAAAAATTTATAACTTGTGAGGGAAGGTTTAGCATCATTTACCTATATCATATTAAACTGCTACAACATTTGAGAGGTGACTGTGAAATCAATATGCCTTATTTTCTTTTACAAAGCCTTTCCAAAATGGCCAATACTGTCCAGAAATAGGGAATGAACACAGAAAGGAGTTTGTATCACTGTGGTCTTATTAAAATGATCATTAAATATGAACTACAAAAGAAAAATGTGATTTGGCAACAGTTTACCATTGAAAATGGTTTTGAAGCCATAAAGGAGGAAGAAGGAGAGGAGCAAATTTTAGTTGTGACTGATGATGAAGAAGAAGTACAACACCCCAAGGAAACAAGCCCAAAACCACCTATGGGGAGGAGAAAAAGAAGAAGTATGGTGATAAAAGAAAAAGAACTTGAAGAAAAGGACAAGATTTTTACCACTTATGAGAGGAGGACAAGAAAACACCAACAAGTTCAAAAAGGCCAAATACAAGAGAATGATGATGAAGCACAACAAACACAATATGAACATATTCAGACTCTTGAAGCACAATCATTGGGAAATGATGGCTTTGAGGAACAAGAAACTTCTATCTATGAACAGATGAGAGTGGATATGGAACAATTAATCAGGGACATGAAAGAAGAACCTCAAATAGAAGAGGTGGCTGGTACATCCACATCTGAACTTGACAGGAAGAACAAGAAAATAAGGAAGATGAAGAGAAAAATCAAATAAATTGAAGTCTTAGAAAGATATATAAAAACAGAAAATGAAATGATGAGAACTCAAAGCCACAAAACACAAGAAGAGAATGAAACTTTGAAGAAAAAGAACAAAAAGATTCAAAAACAGAATAAGTTAATTTCCAAACAAGCCTATAAGTGGTTCCAGCAGAAAAACGCATATAAAGAGAAGTATCAAAGAATGAAAGCACTTCATACAGCTCAGGAAAATGTGGAAACTTTATTATAGGCAGCGGAGGTGGCAGAAGATCAGTGACGGAGGTCAGAGACATTTTTGTGCATGAGGACATGCAAAGACTTCCTCTTGGGGGAGATGTTGAGTCCATTTTTATGCTTCCATTTTTCTCTATAAACCATACTTTTGCCTCTTTATCCATCCATTTTGCCTTCATTTCATTCCATATTTTCCATGAAACAACCTATGCAAGGTATATTTGTCATTCTTTAGCTTAAGAATTGAGTTTTCTAAATTTTAACATTAAAATTGAAAATATATCAGAAATTACAGGATTTGACTAAATCCCGTAAAAGCTCCGTGGTTTGTATACTTGCAGGACACCTGGGAGAAATATAACACTTGGGTCGTGTTCCCTGATGTACAAGGATGGATAATGAGCTATCATATTCCAAATCTGAGCCTTCCGTATGTCTGGTCAACGCTGGTCAAACAGGGCCACTTCAGCAGAAAATGCCCTGTTTCAGCCTTAAATCTTGGACAGTTTTGGATTTTCGTGGGATTTGACCATATATTGTGGATCTAAAGGAGGAATTCGACCCTCCTAGGATATTGTGGATGTGATCATGATATTTAGGTGACTTATTAGCATTTTTGGTTTTAAGACTCTTGTATAAATACTCTTAAGCTTAAACTAGTAAGACAATCTTGATATGAATGAAGAAACTTGAGAATTTTCACTCATGAAGATCAGCTCTGTGTTTTTTTCTTGTGAATGCTTATGATATGATGATTTGAATGCTTCTGGAGTTCTTTCTTAGCTGAGTCAACTCAAGTGTACCAGTGAAGCATTGGAGGGCCCCCATTGGCAAACTAGTACACTCTTTCTTTGTGTTCTTTTTCAAGTACATGTTTTAGATCAGATCTTGTTGTAGATGAGTTTTATCTTGCTGTAGTTAGATGAATTTCATAGCTAAGTTACATGCTTAATTTTTTCAAGCCTTACTCATATTGTGAATGATTTCTTGAATGAGAATTCAATGTGTAGTTTGACTTCAAGCATTAAGATAGTCATGAATGCTTTTTGAGTTATTTATGCTTTCAGTACTTTGATTTTATTTGATGATAGTTGTTAATGAATGAATGAAAGAGTTTTTTTCTTCTAACATTTGATAGGTCTTAAAACTAGTTCGAACATCTCTTGAATGCTTACTGTTTTTACTCTTTAGAAGAACAAGTGTTGATTACTGTTATGAGATCTATGAAGATGACTTCTGAATCAAAGCTTAGCATCTATTTCATATTCAACCTTAGAATAGGTTTTGTTTTATCTCCATTTAAGATAAAAACTATCTCTAAATCCATATACTTTGGACGTGCCTCTAAGTCTTACAAACACCGGATTGACAATCATTTGCACTCTAATTTACTTGAGTATATTGGAGCCTAACAGTCAACAACTAGGCACACTGATATCATAAATGAATTACTATGATGTGCTCATCTACATGGGGGCTGGGAGTTCTCTCAAACTAATGAAGTTGTTATTATTAATCTTCACATTCATATCTTAATCCTAACACCAGTATTACACTAACTTTAAATCAATAATTTTAATTTTAATTTTTTATATAATAATTTTAATTGAAAGTACCTTTGGGAATATTCTTATTCTTATATATTTTTCCTAGTTTGAACAACAACTAGAAGAGAGCATACCAGGAGAAATCTACCAATTCCTCATCTACATAAAGAAAGCACACATTGTGTGGTAGTGACAACTTTAAGAATAAAAAGAACTCACAACAATAGAAAAGTATCATCTAAGTACCCAAAATATTGTAGGTGTGATCCCAATATTAAAACATGAAACCCCAAAAAATGAAATTCAAGAAGAAAATATTCTAAGGTATCTCCGTGGGGGTCATGGTGCCAACGTTTCCTATGTTACATCCTCGTCTCTTCACACCAATAGGGAATTTGTTACATTCAATTTTCTGAGTACATTATTTTTCTCTTTTAACCACCTCTTTTATGGTTTATTTTTTTAACCCTCCTTCTTATAAAAGGGAACAAATGTGGATAAATGAAAGGGAGACAACTTAGAAGGAAACTATTATTGTAGAGACAAACCCTACCTCACAATGGCCAATCAAATAACAACCACACACTTCTGGTATAATCAAGTATCACACATTAATCTACAAGACAAATAGGAGTTATTATATCCAACTCAAAGTATATAAGGACAATTTAATTCCATCTAATTCCATAATCCGAGTTGAACTAGTACTCATTGGATTCCTTCAATTCACCATGTCTAACCTTTTCTTGGCTCTAGTTTCTTGGAATCTTTCAAGAAGATTATCTTTCCTTACCAATTTTATTACTCGAATATGTAATTTTACTGTTATCACAAGAATCAATGTTGAGAACTTGTAAAATGCTTCTTCAATCACATTAAATGATATGGAATTATGTTTTGTCGAAATATTCTCAACAATTAGTTGTTGCTTTGTGTTTTTTAGCATGTATTTGGACATAGATGATATTGGTATGTGTGTCTCTTTTGTCTCTATATAATCATAAAACATCCCTGCTCCTATCGGCCAAGAAAGTGCACATGATATAAAATACATAAGAAAACCAATTTGTAATAACATGTGCATGTTTTTAGCATACATAAACATGTAGGTATTATTAACAACTAGTGCTCATGGAAGAATCTCTAGTTTGACGGAAAAGACTCACTAATTTAGGGATAATAACCATAGATTTATGCCCTCACAATCACTTCTAAAAATCATAAACTATGAATGGGAAATTAAACTATCACAAAATCCAAATATAATGAACATTTACTCTACAAATAGGATATGGGCATGATTTTCAGGGTTTGCTTAGTATAAACCAAGGACATTGTCCCTAATAAAGTTTTTTATATCTCATTGGTCATGTATGGGTATGGTACCATGACATAGTCCTTATAGAGAAAATCCTTCTCTTGTGACTGTGATACATACATGATTTTAACATCTGGCACACTTTGTATGTGTATCATGTCCCAACCTATGGCTCAAGGATGGAAATTAGGGATATCTAGACAAAGTGTTCTTTTAGGCCTTATGGGCCCTACACAAGACCTCAAATCACCATAGGGCGCTTGTAGGGATAATTTGATTTGGATTATTTTTAGAACGAAATGAAAGCCGAGTTATTACAATTAAATACACATAAAAATTACTAGAAACTGACAAATACAACAGTACATGACTTATTTTAATGAAAAAAATGTACAGAGACTATAAAAATATAGAGTGTAAGACTCGCTAGAATGGTGGAAGATTTATCTCTGAGAAGAGATGTGATGGCTACACTCATTTGCAAGAAGATGCATACAATGACACTCTAAAGGCATTTCTATGATAAACATGAATGCCGAAACATTAGACATCCAAAAACCTAACCCTAGGAGATGAAGCACCAAAAGTCATGTGGGCCTCGTTGGGGTAAGTTAGTACATCAACTTCTGAGGGTTGTAACTTTTGCATACGATCTCTGTTTTAGGCCTATGATAGCCCATTGGAATGGTATTTTTGAGAACTACGCATTATGTCATCAATATATGACTCCATTAACAATTTGACTATGGAAAGCCAAGAAAAAACTATTTAGGGCCCCAAAACGGCCCTGGAAGTACTAAAAGATATACTGACATGAATACTTCCAAAATAAGCCAGTTGGAATGTGTGGGTAGCTACCAATATCCACCTGGATGCTGTGTAGGGATTCAGGACAGACCCATAAAAACAAAACCCAAAATTACAAAGAAATGTCCCCATTACAGAGAAACGTGCTGAACTGAAAACTGTCAAGATGAGCCAGTTGGAATTTGGAACAGGTGGGTGGCCACCAATATCCACCTGGATCATAATATGTGGTTTATGATTAGGAGTGATAAATACACTTTCTATGGGCCATGCATGGGGCCGTGAACCATCGTAGAGACCTTGTATACATAATCTTTGGTGTATGTGTGGGAGATGAGAGTAATTATGACATTTTTCAAAGTATGGATGGGCTACATTTTTTAGCACATGGTTCAAGGCCAAAAATTAATGAATTCATACATCAAATTTATTTTTAGGGCTCATGGGCCATGAACATGATCATAAATCATCATAAAGGACCTATAAAAGGAAATTTTGGATTTCAAGTGAGATATGGGAATAAATCTAATGATCGATGCATCATGTATGGGAATGAAATCTATATTTATGGTTGGGTCATTAAAATTAGATAGTTGGGTTCCAAAATTTTCTTCTAGGGCTCATGAGACATACATAGGGCCCAAACCCAACACAAAGGCCATATAAATGGAATCTTTGGCCTATATATGAGAGCAATTTTGATGTTTGGCATAACATTGATGGGGCATGCAGTCCAAGGCACAATTTAAGAATGAAAACTAGGGACTTTGATCATGAGACGAACTGCTAGGGATAAGGGGACATATGCATGTCCTTTAACAACCAAAATTTCCTCATAGAGGAAAAAATGTCGCTATCAAAATAAATCTTGTGTTTAGAGAAACATGAATAGGTCTTGTGTCCTAGGACAACGTTTATATACATAAAATAGGGACATTGGCCCTAATATATTTTTCTATGAGACAGGACATACATGGGACCCGAAACCTCAATAGAGTTATTGAAGATATAACGTTTGGCTTGCAATTAGGATATGGTTAGAAGTTTGACATTTTGTATAAAAAAATTGGGTCTTATGGTCTAATCCATGTTTTAAGACCAAAACCAAGAGACATATTCCCTAATGGTTTCTTATAGGGCTCATGGATCATATATAGAGCCCCAAACTACCGTAAATACATTGTAGTGGGAATTATTGTCCCATAAGTGGGATATATGCATAATTTTAATATTTAGTGTAGAAAGGATGAGTCTCATGGCCCAATCCTTTTTTTAATACCAAAAACCAAGGAMTCGAGCCCCAACAAYTTATTTTATATATGATTAAACATGCACAAAGTCATAAGCCACCAMAAAGGCCCCRTAAAGGGAATTGTTTACCTATGAATGGTATACATGAATAATTTTAGCAATTTGTGTACCATGGATGGGTTTTTTTAGGTGTAGGAACTAGGGAAATAGGTCCTAATGGTTCCTAGTAAGGATCATGGGCCATGCAAAGGGTCCCATAACATAATTGCTATTATTGGGTGACTAGAAGCCATGTTTAGTGCCTCAACTTTGAGTTTCATCTTGTGAGATACCCATTGCTAAAAGCATGTAGATGGTGCCCATATCCCCACTTAGTCACCAAGGACCCCTTTTGGAGGTCATATGTGGTGGTTCAAGGAGGAGTATTTCTTATCCCTGGATGGTCAGAAACACCATTTAGATCTTAAGGTCCATGTTGCTTCCCTCGACCATGTCTAGGACCTCAAGACCCATGCCATGTGCTCAAATGATGTCCATATCCCTACACAAAGGCGAAGGATACACTTAAGAGGTCATCTCATCCATTATTCATGGTTTATGTGTCATGTCTCTTCATATATGTCTACATGAGACTTAGGTTTGAGGTAACCAAGTTGGTGGTATGGAATGCATAAAACATATCAAAATCAACATGTTTTTCATCTTTTAATATGTCTTATTTTGAAGAACCCTTACAATGTGTTACAAATAGCCATAGCTAATGAAATTGAAAACATACATAGTCTTGTTTATGCATATTTCAAATATCTGATTTTTTAAAGAAATATTTTATTTTCTCTTATTTTCCTGCAACATAACTCATTAGTGCAGAAACAAACAATTAATATTTCTCTGGTAACTTTTAAATTCCTCTCTTGTAACTTTTTAATTCCTTAATGATTTAAAAAAAATTGCACTCAACAGTACTAGACATTAACCTCTACATGCTAAAAAAAAATCACATTTTGATTATGTTAAGACTTTCAAATGCTAAACCGATGTTTGACATACACATTTTTGTATGTGACTAATTTATTGATTCATTTTTTTTTAAACAATCATAATTTGTATACATTGATTCCATTATTTAGATATTAAAGCATTCCACTTACACAAACATATATCTTATACTCTCATAAAAGATGTAAATGATAGAAACACAATTATTACATTATTTTTTAAGTTTTAACTTCTTAACTATACAAATTAAAGGATATTTGTTTTTAAGATTTCTATTACATATAAAAAATATATTAAAACAATTAAATTTGGTGGATGATTATCATGATTTTCATTAAAATAATTAAATATTATATTTATTTAAGATTATATTTTGTAAAGATAGATCTATGTAGAGAAAAGTCACATCTATTATTTGTCATGTAATATGAAGGAATGACTATGTGCTCTATGCGTGTTGTCACATGAATGTAAATATGGTTGATGTCTTTGGTTTTGCTTTGACTTTGTTTTTTGTTTTTCTGCATAGTGAAAAGAAAAAGTAAATACAAAACAAAATAAAGATGTCACTTCAACTTAAATATGGTTGACGTCTTTGGTTTTGTTTTGATTTTCTTTTATGTTTTTTTCACACTGAAAAGAAAATCAAGACAAAACAAAATAAAGATAAAGATAGAAGAAATCATAATCATAATCAATTTTCTTCTATCTTTGTTAAATGATTTTTCTTAATGTGATTTCTTACGTCTTCTTCCAAAGATAAGAGAAATCACAATCATAATTATTTTCTTTTATTTTGGGAAAAGACACAACAAATAATATAATAAAAGTCATCTAACAAGATAGAAGAAAAATAACTATAATTATGTTTTTTTCTATCTTTGGTTTATTTTTCTTCCATCATAGTAAATGACTTTACTTTTAAATATTTTAATTTTTTTCCTATTCTTTTTTCTGTTATGTTAAAATAAAAAACTTTATAAAAGAAAATTCATTTACAATTTATATTTTTTCTCCATCTTGTTAAATGACTTTTTTTTTTTCTATTTTGATAAATGATTTTTTGTCTTTCCAATATTTTCTAGTTTGTCTTTGTCTTTTCTTCACAAAGGCAAAATAGTGAAATTTTTGTGACTTTTTTTCTTTGTTTTTATTTATTTTGTTTTATTTTTTCCTCAAAATTAAGATAGATATAAAAATCAAAACAAAAAGGAAAAAATTTATCATAGTGAAAATTTTGTGATTTTTTTTCTCAATTTTTATGTATTTTGTTTTATTTGTTTCTCAAATTAATATAGAAAATAAATAAAACAAAAAGGAAAAATTAAATTAAAAACACTAGAAATAACATTTAAATAAACAAAACAGAAACCAAAAATATAATAGGAGAAAATGTATTTAGAAACACAATAAATGACAGTAAACATACGATTTAAAAAGACAAAAAAACAAAGTCCAAGAAAATGATAGAAGAACACTCATTTAGAAAAATAGGAAATGGATAAATTCATCATCGGTTAGGCATTCATTAGTTTTTATCACAGACATTCATTAGTTTTACTAACTGACATCGATACAAAGTGTCATAATGCTAAGTATAATTTAAAATAAGAGAAGTTAGGCAACCAACAATTGCAACAAGGTTGTCCCAATCTCTATACATGTTAGAAAAGGTGATCCCAACAATCACAATGCTTGCATCTGTAATCCTTCAAATGATGATATATGGAAAATCCTTTACATAGGGAACAATCTACATATTTGTTGTAAAATGTTAATCACAGTGTTTTTTCAACTCCTCAAACATTGTTCTTCTCTATTTTTAGTCCCTCTCCCAGCCAAGGCAGAGACTATAGCTTTTGCCCCGCTGTCAACACCCTTTGACTACCTTTCGCCCCACTATCAACACCCTTTGACTATCCATTAGTTAGTGCAATTTGCTACAATAATGGGTGCTTTTTGCTTGACCACTTATTAATTCATTTACTTTTTCTCAAATTTTATATTAATTCTATTTATTTTTAAAAACAAAATTATTTTCTTATTATACAATTTTCGAAATGTAATTTTGGATTATTTGAGATTGGTTTGATTTGACTTTATTTCCCTGTTGTGGGTTTTTTTTAAACTCAATTATCAGAAATAAAAATTATTTAATAAAAACAATTATCTTAGTGGGTATTCTGTACTGATTGCAATCTGACAATGCTACAAAACAATTGAATTTTATGACACTACAACTGATATGCTGCAGGTTCACAAAAGAAAGGAACGGAAATGCACTAATGACAACACTGAAGGGTAGGGTAGTCCACTCGGCATGCTGCATGGAGCCGCGGCTTCATGGTCCACCGTATGTAAAACAACTTAACTTATAGAAGAACACAATTTAATTGCAGTCTTAAGATTACATAAGGGTGAGATGCATGCCATCTAATTCGGGCCATGGTGAAGTAGAAATACTGAATAAAAAATTACGATGAAGAAGATCCCATTCTCAGGCTGCGGTCGCTTGGAAAGAACGACTCCGTGCTCAAGAAATCCAACACTCGGCATAACAACCCCGTGCTCAAGAAATCCAACACTCGGGCCTTTTAGATGACTGAAAAGGAATAAGAGGACAACGAGGAAGAATCCCACGAGGTCCTCCGACCTTTGTTCCCGTGGCTGTATGAGAAGGTACGAACCTCTGTTCCCATGGATGTATAAGAAGGTACCTTCTTGTATAAACAACCTTTGGAGGAAGTCATGTGCTCTTGGCCCGAACTCCAGCCTATAGGTAAGGCAATCGATAAGTTCTATTTTTTTAGAGGTCACAAATTTGGAAAAAAAAAAAATCTCATTTCTCTTTGCATTACCTTGGTTGTATTTTCCAAAAACGTTATTTAAGTAATCATAATCGATGCCTAAATCTTCGGAAATCGCTGCCATCAACTTTAGGCCTAGTGTTCTCAACTCCTTAGTGTATTTTCCTGCAACCTCTTTGTAAGAAAAATGCTTTAGAGATGCAATGCTAAATATACATATAGAAAGGAGATGAAAAAATATATACAAAACTGTGTTCTAAAGAAACTAAATGACATTAGAAAATCGTCATGTTACTTCAAGAATATCTAAAATTAAATATATCATGGAGAGAAAACACATATTCGGTCAATCGAGATTACTATAAAGTACTATCCTCCATGCCCGAAACCAGATCTTACCCTTGGAGTAGCGGGCCATTCGGATCCAGGTGCCATCACGATTCTAATGCAGGGGGATGTCAACAACCTTCGTCGTCAACTTGGAAGATCAATTGCAGGTCAGTAAAGGTTGCAAGGCACATCCAGTCACTACTGCATTTGGGTCAAATTACGATGGCGCATTCGACGCAATTGCCACTTTCTATTGTCGGAAGACTGACAAACCTCAGACCCCCTCAAACGTCATTTCACATGACGGCGGTTTTCCAACGACCTAGTTTTCGTCTATATTGCGACGTTTCAAACGTGGCAAGATCGACGTTTCAAACGTGGCAAGTGAGATGTTGCAAACATGGCAAGACCGACGTTTCAAATGTGGCAAGTGAGACGTTGCAAATGTGGAAAGTGAGACGTTTCAGACGTGGCAAGACCGACATTTCAAACGTGGCAAGTGAGACGTTGCAAATGTGGCAAGTGAGACATTTCAGACGTGGCAAGAGAGATGTTTCAAAGGTGGCAAAAGAGACATTCTTAAGGTGGCAAGAGAGACGTCTAAAACATGGGAAGAGCGATGTTAAGAGGTATCATCTCCGGCATGGTTGCTATGGGAGCGACACTCCAAGACGTTGCAATAGTGACCTTCTTGTAGGTATTTAAAAAAAAAATACAATATTAGTACTAAGAGGGATAGGTACATTAACCTTTGCTAAGATACTAGCCATATCAATATTTAAATCTATATCATTGGTCTATATTTAAGAAACTCATATTTTTTTATTAACAATTTATCCTCTTAGTTTATGTATCCATTAGATACAGCAAAAGTTGCAATCAATCCATCAATCCACTGTTTTAAGGGTTTTGGAAAAAGTTGCAATCAATCCATCAATCCACTGTTTTAAGGGTTTTGGCAAAAGTTGCAATCAATCCAATATGTTTCAAGTATCTTGGCATTTCCAAATTAAAATGTCATGTAAAATCCTTTAAAAATTAAAGAAAATGGATGCTTCAAAGTCCAAGTCCATTTGGAAACACAAACTAAGAAATCCATGTAAGATCTCCTTTCAAAAGTGAATTAACTAAAGATAATGCTTCACATTTCAAACTCATTTTGGAGACACCATTCAAAAAATCCCATACCCATAAACTAAAGATAATGCTTCACATTTCAGGCCCATTTTGGAGA